>PVJO010016011.1:0-43325 GCA_004026905.1 Hystrix cristata | reverse complement strand
TTTATGGGCTAGTATGTGGTCTATTTTGGAAAACGACCCGTGTGCAGCTGAGAAGAATGTGTATATTCTGCTGTTGTAGGGTGAAACACTCTGTAGACATCTGCTAAATACATTTGTTCACAGAGATGATTCAGTTCTGATATTTCTTTGTTAATTTTCTGTCTAGTTGATCTGTCTCTTTGTGAGAGTGGGGTGTTGAAGTCTCCCATTATAATTGTGTTAGTGTTTATTTGATCTTTCATGTCCCTTAATACTAGATTTATGTATTTAGGTGCACCAATATTTGGTGCATAAATATTAATGATTGTTATTTCTTCCTCTTGAAGTTTTCCCTTGAGAAGTATGTAATGGGCATCTTTATCCCTCTTGATTAGTCTTGGCTTGAAGTTTACTTTGCGATTAGGATAGCTACTCCTGCTTTTTTGGGGGGGTTCCTGTTGCATGAAATACTGCTTTCCATCCTTTGATTTTCAATCTATGTATTTCCTTTTGGGTTAGATGTGTCTCTTGTATGCATCATATTGCTGGATCTTCTTTCTTGATCCATTCTGCTAGCCTGTTTCTTTTGATAGGTGTGTTGACTCCATTTACATTGATGGTTACAGCTGTTATGAGTTGATTCTTTTTTGCCATATATCTTTTCTGTAGTTTGTTCTGTGTTTCACTTTAGTTCAATTGCTTGTCTTTCCTGGTGGGATTTTTTTAGTGTCCTTGTAAATGTAGTTAACTCTTTCCTTCTCCAGGATGTCCTTCAGGAGATTTTGTAGAGGTGGTTTGGAGGTTATAAATTTCTTCAGTTGTGCTTTGTCATGGAAATATCTTATTTCATTGTTGAATTTTATAGATAGTTTGGCTGGGTACCTCAATCTGGGTTGGAGATTGTTTTCTTTCAAGGCTTGGAATACGTTGCTCCAGGCTCTCCTAGATTTTAGGGTTTGTGTAGAGAAACCCGCTGTAATTCTGATGAGTTTACCCTTATAGGTGATTTGTCTTTTTTCTCTAATAATTTTCATTATTCTGTGCTTTTTCTGAATTTCTGGACTCTTGATTATTATATGTCTTGGTGTGGATTTGTTTTGGTTATGAGTAATTGGGGTTCTATATGCCTCACTTATCTGTATATCAAGTTCTCTTCTCATGCTTGGGAAGTTTTCCATCATTACTTCTGTAAATAATCTCTTTAGATCCTTCATATTGTCTCCTGCTGTTTCATTTACTCCTATCACTCTTATATTGTTCCTCTTTGCATCATCTTGCAGATGTTGTAGTGAGTTTTCATATTCTCTAGCTATTTTTAACAGGTCTTTCTTTTCATTCTCACTGATTGCTGACCTGTCTTCTTGTTCTGATATTCTACCTTCACTCCCGTTCGTTCGGCTTCGTATACTTTCCAGCGAGTTTTTTATTTCTTGGATATCTGTTTGGATCTGTTTCATGGGCTCCATTTCTTTGCTAAGTTGTATATTCAAATTTTCGATTGTTTTTCTTAGTTCCTCTGTTTTTTTAATCTGTGTTTAACCTGAACTCACTAAGCAAATCTTTCATTATTTTTGTCATCTCTTTTCTGACCTGGTCTATTACCTCTAGCCTGATATTCTCTATTGCTGCACCTATCTGTTTTTGAACTTCTGTTGCTATCATCTCTGAGAGTTTGGTTGGGTGTCTTCTGACATCCTCGATGTCATTGTCCTCTGTATTCATTCTGCTTGGGCTGGGGTCTGGGGTTGCGTTTTGCTTCTGTGTCTGGTCATTTTCTTTGTATACATATGTACTTTACCCCTCTTAGCTTGTTCTCTGAGTTGGTTTGATATTTTCTTTTTATGAGGTTACAAAAAGATAGTTAATAGTGTCCTCCTCGGGAATGTCTGTTTTTGTGGTTTCTTCTGGGTATATGTGTTTCTTGGTTCTTATGACCTTTAGTCCTCCAGGGTTATCTTCAATGACAGGGTCATGGTTGGCTCTACTTGATAATGGTGACTTCAGAGATGGGAAGGGAAAAGAAAGTAACAAAGAAAAAGGCTAAAAGAGGGACAATGGGAGGACAAAAAGGAGGAAAAAACAAACCTATAAACAACCAAAAAAAAAAAAAAACCAAAATAAAGTCTAGGGGGAAAAGCAGAAGACAGTGTTACCCGTGTTGAATCCCTGACCTTATGCATATATGTTGATGAATCCAGACCCTGCCAGTGCGAGGGCCGGCTCCCCGCCCCAGGTGGTGGGGTCGGCATGTGGGCGTGTCCACAAACTGCCCTCGAACCTCTCTTACCTCAGCCTGCCGTATTCTCCTGTTTAGAAGACTGATCTTGTGGTCCCGGGCATCCCGCTGAAGCTGGGCAGGTCCTTGCAGCTCCTTACATCTTTAATAGCAAAAATATTAAGCTTTATTTATCTTAGATAGTTAACTGTATTTTATTACTTTTGAAATTTTTTCTATTGATAGTGGAACTATAGTTTTCACATTTAGTTGATATTTTCTGAATACAAATTTTTGGCTTGGCTTTTTCTATATTTAAAAGTGGTATATTATTAGGTCTTACAGCATAGCAATTCCCAGTTTTTCTTTGATAATATTCTTCTTGTGGATTTACTTGCTATTGCTGGGGTTGCATATCTGCTTCTACTAATAGGTTTTCTCTATATGCCAATATCTGTATTAGCTTTGTGTAATTAACAATACTGTAGTCCATTTCTGGACTGGGTGCTGGTCCAGTTACACCATGTCCACCTCTTCCAAATTAAGAGAGGCGGTTGCCTCTTAATACTACAGAAGCAAAGGACTATATTAGTCATACCCAGAGTGCATCAGTAAAAAGCAGATAGTTATAAAAAGATATTTATACGAGAAATAAATATTTCCAGTATAAATGCCTACAAACCTAAGCAAAGACAGACAAAACAAACAAAAAACTATAGAAACATGAGAAAAAAGGCAACAAAATGCCTCAAAAAACATTAAACTCAGTGAAAGCTCATCCATGGGGAACAAGGGGAGAAAGCAAAAGCCACAGAGATAAATTATTTAAAAGGATAACAGAGAAGATTAAAAAAAAAAGATCACTAAGGTGGTTGGTGGATTCACAGGTGAAATAATTAAACATAATGCATGTAATAAAATAATCAGAGAGCTTACCAATAAAAAGCTAGCTGAGCTACACAAAACAATATAAAACATGAATAAGTTTAGTAAGGAATTAGAGTCCATAGCTTCAAAAATATCCAGAAGATTAAAAATTATATTCAAACTATGGGTTGCAGAAAATACCCACGAGAGAACAGAGTATCAGGATTAGAAGACAAGGGTGCAAAGAACAATTTTTCAGGATACCTTAAAAGCAAGAAGAGAACATGAAAAAACTGATCTAACAGACATGAGATGATGCACAAAGTCTAATCTAAGATTCATAGAAATAAGTAAAAATCAGAAGACAGCACAAATAGAATAAAAATGTGTTTACAGTAGTAATAGTAGAAAACTTTCCAAGTATAGGGAAAGAAATAAATACACAGATATGTAAGGCACATAGAACTCCAAATAGCTATGACCAAAAGAGAATCTCACCACAATACATTATAGTCAAAAACCTGTAAGTTCAACACAAGCACAGAATCTTAAAAGCTGTTAGAGAAAAGCAATGAATTACTTTTAAAGTTAATACTAATGGAATTACAGTAGATTTATCAACATAAACTTTAAAGGACAGGATATTTTAGAGTGAAGAGTTTCAAACTCCAAAAGAATAGGACTTCCAGTTTAGACTTGTATACCCTGTAAAATTATCTTCCAAAATTCATGGAGAAATAAAATATTTCCAACAAAAACAGTACCCCAAGAAACTCACCAAGCAAGCAGTATGAAAAATCCTAAAGGATATCCCAGAAATAGACAACGAAGCCAACAAAAAGTGTAACTACATGAATACACAAGGAAGGTTGAGTATTTTGGCAAAAAAAAAAAAAAAAAAAAAAAAAAAAAGGAATCAGCAACAGAAAAAAACACAATGACAAAAGATAGTGTTCAAAAGAGAGGAGAACTAGATAGGGAAAAGGGGGATAAAGAAGAAGGTTAAAAGAAAAGTAAGATGAAAGGGGAAAAAATGGTAAAATGTAACTACACTTGTTGCAAATAGGGAGGAGTGGGTGAATGGAAGAGAGGGGAGGGGAAGGGGGGAAAGGGGGGAAACCAAGGTGTATCATGTACAGGTACAAAATAACCATGTTGATTATGATCATTATGTATACAATGTACCATTACATGTTCTTGGTAAAAATAAAAAAATTAAAAAAAAAAGAATAAGTCAATACATTTTTGTAATAGCCCTCAATATGAATAGTCTCAATTCTCCAGTGAAAAGACACATTGTTAGAATGGATCAAGACATAATTCAACAGTATGCTGTGTATCTATGCTAACTTCAAAGAGGATTTCAAGTGAAAGCAGATCACAGGGCGCAAAGAAGGTCCCTACATACTGATTGAGGGAATTCTTCAACAGCAAGAAATAACAATTATAAGCATATATACACCAAATACCTGTGCACCTGACTTCATGAAACAAACACTAGTCAGCAAATTAGATAAACATCAACACAGTTATAATCACAAAACTCAATACCCTGCTGTCACAAATAGACCAACTAAAAAAAAAGAAAACAAATGTCAGAGTTGAACCAAATCTTTGAACAAATGGACTTACATCTATAGAGTATTCCACAAACAGAACACAAGCTAGCCCATCAAACATGCTTACATAAATGCCCGAGAACTGAAATTATACCATGCATATTACCATACCATAGTGAAATTAAACTAGAAATCAGTAGCAAAGAAAGCACAGAAAGTATGCAAACACAGGAAAATTAAGCAACATACTGTTGACTAATCAATGGGTCACAGAAGAAATCAAGGAAGAATTTTGATTCTTCTTATATTCAAACTATAATGCATGTATAAGACACCAGAATCTATGGTTCACACTGAAAGTAGTCCTAGGATGAAAGTTTATAGCTGTGAATGCCCACAACAGAAAAACAGAGCAGGTCCCATTAAATAAATTAATAATGCACCTCTAGAAAAAACATGAACAATCCAAATCCAAAGCAATTATAATAAAAGAAATGTTAAAAAAATCATAGCAGAAATTAATGAACCTGATAATAAAAAATACAAAGAATCAATGAATTGAAGAGCTGGTTCTATGAAAGAATACCATCCCCTAGCCTATCTTACTCCTGAAAAGAAAGAAAAAGAAAAATTCAAAAGACCCACATCAATGCAATTAGAAATAAGAATGTGAAACCAAAGTAGACACAGCCAAGATCCAGATAATTAGCAATGACTTTGTGAACCTGTATGCTAATAAATTGTAGAATTTATTTTTTGTGCTATAGAATATTTATTAGATTAGGATATTTCTGACAATCCATATGAAAAACTTCCATAAACAAGATACATGTATAAACTTTAATACTATATACTTATACTGAAGTATGTACTAAGACACAGACATGGAAATGAAAATACACACACATTAAATATAGTGGTTATCCTGAGGATGGAAGAGGGAAGGGCAATGAACAGTAAGAGATCATAAATGTAAATACAGACAAAACTGTGTAATATATATTTGAAAAAAAATAGTAAAATGAGAAGGAGAACTAGAAAGGGGGACTGGGAAAGGAAGGAAGGGAAAAGGAAAAGAAAAGAAAAAGAGGAAAAAATGGAAAATGTAAATAAAGCTGCTGTAAATAAGGAGGGGAAGAGGAGTTGAAGGGAGGGGTGGGGAAGGGGAAAACAAACAAGACCTATCATGTACAGGTACAAATTAATTACGATGAATGCGATCATTATGTGTATCTAAAATGTACTAATAAATGTTCTTGGTTCAATAAAAAAAGAGGAACATAAAAATGATCACTCAGAAAACTCATATGAAAGTTATCTTTTAAGTTGGGATAGTAATTATAAAAAATTTAAATTGACAAAAAAGTAGAAAAAGTTATAAATTATATATTAGATATTATTTACCATGTTCTATTCTGTCTCTTTTTTTTTTATAGGTACCAGCATTTATGGAAATTGGATAATTTAGAAGAAATGCAATAATGTTCTGAAGCAGGAGTCTTCCTCTCCTGACAAGTGAATTTCAGGAATTATGACATGCTCTAGGAAGAACCATTTATACTATATCTATAATTTTTGTTCCAATAGAACTTGATAGCATTATGTCATAGGACTAAGGTTTGTTAAAAGGAAATTGGGAACAGCTTTATATTTTTCCCATGCACTACAAGTAAATATACAAAATTATAAAAGGTCGAGTTATATTTGAAGTTTAGTTTCTTTTCTATGAGTAGTTAAGAAACAAAGAATGAAGAAATGTTGTAACAGAGGGCAAAGTAGCTCTTCCTTGAATTGTTTACTGAACCCAGATTACAGAACTAAAATACACTGCCTAGGGATGGACAGGATCTATTGGAAAACATAAAACTTCGAATTTATTCTACTTCTGATTACAGAATAAAAACAGACCAGAGTCATTAACAACAAATAAATCCACTGAGCAAAAAGTTGATGGAGAACTTTATGAAGGGTAGATCAGGGTGAGAATATATGAATTATGTGACCAGTCTTATAAAATACTGAGTAGAAAATTAGGTGTATCCAAGTCTCAATATAGTAAAATATGAAGTACACAGCAACATACATGAAATTATTTTTGCAAAACATTAAATACAAATCTAATCAAGCCACTGAAATTTTCTATTTATGGGAAATACAGAGGCTAATGAAACGAATTTCAAATAGAAGGAAGCTGCCAATCTAGAAGATGGAAAGTTTCATTTGACCATTAAATCAATTTCTGCATCAATGACATAAAAATATATAGTCAGGTGGTTAAGAGTTGTTGTAGATAAAATAGACTTCCTAAGAAAAAAATGGTCGTGGAGGAACATTCTGAATGTTTAAGTTTATATTGTCCTCAATGTCTTATGTCACAGTACAGTAATCATTAATCATATATGGAAAAGTAATAACTTGACAGTGAATTAATGGATGGATACTACCTTAACAAAAGTAATCTAAGATTACCAATACAATAAGTGACATAATATACCTTGTTGTATGGTGCATTAAGGAGAACACAGTGTCACTTATGTGGTACTATTTCCAACAATGCATATCCAGAATTTAATCATGGGGAAACACCAGAAAAACCCAAACTGGGAGTCATTCTACAAAACATCTAACCTACATTCATTAGAAAAAAAAGTCAAACTAAAGAATTATTACAGATATGAAAAGACTAGAGTGACACAATAACTATACATTTTGTTAGGTATTTAACTGAATCCTATAATCCCACCTCAAAATTAAGGGGACATTAAACAATTGAAAACAAGTGTGGATTTTGGATTACACAACAATATTACATTAAAGTGAAACATCTTAAGGTTGATAATCGTATTGTCATTAGATAACTGAATGTCTTCATTCTCAAGAATTATATACTAAGACACTTAGGTGTAAAGAAGAAGGGTGTCTACATTTAACTCCAAATGATTCTGAAATATATACACAGGTATCCATATTGCCTGTTTTCACAAGCAGTTTGTCTGAGCTTTGAAAATCTAAATTTCTTTTCTAAATATTACTAATATTATCTAAATCATAAAGTGATAGTTAGGATAAAATGTATAAAGTTATTAAAAGCATATTTGCCTACATTGCCTATTATGGTTTACATCACGAATGTCACATAGAAGTCATGGGTTCAGAGGTAGGATTTCTGAAGGGCTATCAGATCATGGGAGAGCTATATTCTCAATGAATTGGGTCATAGCTGAACATGCTTTTCGTAGATAAGGCCTGATTGAGGGTGATTCATCGAGGTTTTTTTCGGCCCTGCCCTTCCACCATACTTCTCCCCTAAATCAGCCAACCATGAATTAAACCCTTTGAAATCATAAGCCAAAATTATTCATATCAGGTATTTTGCTGCAGCCATAGCAAGTTGGCAAAATAGTCATACTGCTACTGTTAATGATAAATTACAGAGCACATCAACACTAAGGTGACCCCATTTTAAAATTTTCTATTATGTATTTTCTTTCCATTACATAAAACCAGCTTCAGTATTGAATGCTCAGCCCAAACTTTTAGGTTCTAGTCAAAAACACTGTGGATTTCTACTTTCAAGTGGAGAAAATCATACTGCCCAAAATTATATTTCTAGATATACCTATATTTCAGAACAAATATGACTGGCCAGAAAGAAAGCCTTTCTTGAGTTCTCTGCTAACAGCATTATTTTATATATTCTTTCTGTTAATCAGGAGTCTCGAGAAATGGCAAGAGAACAGTACCCTCTAGAAGTATGGGGATGGATAATGCTGTCAACAATATTTTCTGTTTTAATTTTCTCATAATTGGCATAGAATGTGATAATCACAAAAGTCAGAAACTGTTTTATTGCAGATAAAAATTCTTGACTATACTTACCTCTATGTACCTAAACACTTAAATATCAGGAAATTGTATTTTCTCAAGGAATTCATGTACAAATCTGAGAACATAATTTTAACACTTTATTGTGAATAAATTGAATATTTATATCCAATAATAAATTGTTAATATTTCAATTTTACCTATCAAATTAACTGAACAGATATTTGCTTAAACAGAATTCTAGGTACATCTGTGAGGTCTGTGAGGGTGTTTCTGGGAGAGAGTAACATTTTAATTGGTACATCCAGTAAAGAAGATTGCACTCTTTAATGTGGGCAGGCACCACCCAATCTACTGCAGGCCTGAGTAGGACAAAAATGCTGAATAAAATGGAATTCAGATTTGGTGTAGTGGTGCACACCTGTAATCGCAGAGCTCCAGAACACTGAGGCTGGAGGAACACAAATTCAAGCACAGCCTGGGCAAGTTAACAACTTAGCAAAAAAATTTCCAAAAGGGAGATAGGCAATAAAGAAATAGATCATAGTAAAGGCCCTGAGTTTAATCTCTAGTACAAAAGAAAGAAAAAATTCAGTATTTCTGAATGTGTTTGAGCCGGGACTTGATCTTTTTCTGAATCTGATTAGGGCAAAACCTGAAACATACAGTATCAGCTCTCCTGGCTGCCAGCCCAGCAGACTGGGATTGGAACTGCACAACTGTGCGGCTGTGGGGATTTTTGAACTACGGGTGTGGGGACAAGTGAACCAATTTCTTATAATAAACTGTTATATACACACATGTACTTAAAACATATACACGAACATATATGTATACATTTATATATGTGTATATATAAATAAAATATTGTTTCTGTTTCACTAGGGATTTCTGGATACTTTATTCTTTCTTTTTGTCTTTCTTTCTTTCCATCCACATACACTGAGAAGTACAATGTGCAAAATATAAACATAAATACATTGCAGTTGATCTCAGTGAGATCATAGTTGAGTAGGAAATACTAATAAATAATTTCAAACAGTAAAATAAAAATCCTCTTTGTGCTACTTCTGAAAAATTGTTTCAGGGGAGATACTGTTCCTGTCATAAAGGGTGCCTGCAGAAGATGGTGCATGACTTGGCTGTGGAGGAAGATGAAGTTTCTTAGGTCAAATTGTCAGCACATTTATAGGCAACAAGGTATAGAACAGCATGATATAATTAGGAAACTGTAAGTTGTCATGAATGGGTTTGTCATTCAGAAAAACACCGAAAGCAGAAACTGCAGAGAATGTGAGTCACAGATCTATGGGGTGACGAGTGGCCACTAGTTTGTTTTAATCAATAGAGTAACAAAATTGATGTGTACCATAGAACAACTGCTTTCAGAAGAATAAAAGTGGAATATAGTGATAAGAGGGAACAGTCCATACTTGTTTGCCTGACCTCAAAGCTATTCATTTTCCTGCTTTCTCAAATACCTCCAAAGAAAATAAAATGGTATATACATCCTATAAACAATATTGTCAGAATAAAAACAAATTGTCCTATAAAATTTATTGCAATAATTTTTATCTTAAGACAGTATACTTAACAAAAAAAGTTCTTGACCACAATTGTCTCAATTGAGAGGCAGTGTATCCCTGGATGCTTCGACTATTAAAAAAAAATACACACACACACACACACACACACACACACATACATATTACAAATTGGAACCTGATTCAATGACCCAAGACATTTGGGAAATATTGAAGTAATGGTTCAGTATTTAGAGAAAGAATCCCTAGTTTGCATGAGTGTGTTTATGTGGACCTCCACTGGGAACTCTAGTTCTTATGGAATAGGAACTATGGTCCTTAACTCCAGAAAACAATTTAGTAAATATGAACTATTGATGGGAAATGGAAACCAAGGGATTACTTTTAAATGGCCCATTTTGTATTTCAAACACACTCACACAAGATGGTATGTTATTCCGAAAGAAGCTAGGTGAGAATAAGTCAGTAACACTACCAACAATAAAAACAACAGTTCAGGTGAGATGAAAGTACAAGACACTTTAAAATGGTATTTGAAGTTTTATACTATATTGTTTTTGGAAGATCCACTGAGAAATGACCAATCATTCATCTGTACCAGGGTTCAAGTCTATGAGGTGAAATCAAGAGAAATAGTTTCAGAGGTTGAGTCCTCTTAAAACTGGTGGCAAAGACACCTACACTGTCAAATACTTTTTTTCTGGCACATTAACTAATCTTCTGAAATCTCATAGAATATTGGGGTAATGCACAGATGTAAAGGGAAATGACGAATACTCTTCTTTGGACTAACAAATGTCTCTTTTATGCCTTTTGCTTTATGATAATTGTAGCACACACTTTATGATACTTTTAGCACATTACATGTGCTCTAAATTCAGACTTGAATTTTGTTGAATGCAAGAAAAATTGCTGAACACCTGTATAATGAAATTTGGATTTAGTAGAAGTTTGGATTTAGTAGAGAGAGCAGCACATAGTTCACGTCCTTAAGTAAAATATCAAAGATTAATACACATTTCTCAAAAACAATTACTGAGTCATCTAAGAACATGTCTGCTCTGAGAAACACTGTCTCCACATCTTCGGTCATAGGGATTCCCTCAGGGAAAACACAGGGTCATGTGTTGTAAGCATTTACTGGTACCCAGTTTAACTTAATTAAATATCATTTTCTCCCTACATTGTGTCTTGTCTAACAAGTTGGTAAGTTCTGCAGTAGCCTGAAAGAAAAAAATAGCAAAAATACACAGTAATTATCATAAAATAGGTTACTTATTTGGTAAGCTGCAGGAATGACCCTTGGTTCTAGTTCCTGAAGTTTTATCTGTCATATCCTTTGCATTTATTCATCTTTTTTTTTTTTTACCAAGAACATGTATTGGTACATTGTATACATAATGATCGTAATCAACATGGTTATTTTGTACCTGTACATGATGTATCTTAGTTTTCCCCTCTCTTCCCCTCCCTTTCCATTCACCCACCCCTCTCTATTTGCAACAAGTTTATTTCCATTTTTCCATTTTTTTCCCTTTCATCTTACTTTCCTTTTAACCTTCCTTCTTTATCCCCCTTTTCCCTATCTAGTTCTCCTCTCTTTTGAATACTATCTTTAAAGATAACATTTATTCATGTTTTTAAGCTTATATGTAAGATATACTCTAAGTATTTTCAACAATGACTGTTTATAATTTTTATCACAGAGCTACTTGGTTGGTCTGCAATTTTTTCTAAGGTTGGAGTGTAAATCAAGTCTCTTAAAAACATATCTCAGTGTCATGATAAAGTTCAAATATAGTCTGATCTGTGATCTGCCTTTTCTCAACTCCTTGACACAATGGCTCTCAACCATTTTCATACCTGCTCTCCAGTTACATGTGAAACAATACTTAATGAATACTATTTCACACTTTGTATTGGCCCACAAATTACAGACCCAGCATCAGCAGACTAATATGCTAGACTTCAGATACTTTGATTTCCCTGTAAGTAATTTATTCCATGATAACACATCACTTGGTAACACTGGCAGGCTTTACAGAGGAGGCTTAGTACAGGAAAAATTCCTGGTCATGGCTCCTATGTTTAAAACAAACAAAGCTTTCATTCTATAAAACAATGGTTGCTAAACAACTCTTCTGCAGTTACAGGGAAGTTATCAAATCAGTTAGTAAGTGAACACCCATGATTTCCACCAATGAAAATGTGGAAAGAACTGTTAGTACCTATATGTCCATTTTGATGATGAGAGTAGGGAGAAAAAATATTTTGAAGTTTCTGAACAAGTTCATTAGGAAAGAATGTGTTGCTGCAACTTAGCAATGGGAAATCAACTATAATGACATTTGTTTCTGAAAACAATGAATATGGGTTTATGATAATTAATCCTAACTTCTAATTGGAAGGAATAGTCAAGATTGGCACACATGGTTTTCAGGCTTTGTTTTATATTTGAAGCCTAGCATTCTTCTAATTATATCCTAATATTTGCTAGATGGATTAGAAGGGAATGAAAATATGTCATGAATTTCTTATAAAACAATGTTAGTTTGGTTTAAAAAAATTAAGAGTGCTTTTAGGAACATACAATGATACAAAATAAAAAGGGTGAAATTCACACATTTTAAACATAACTGATGAGAGGGGGCAGAGCCAGCGCAGATCAGCGCCGGGAAGCGCCTGATCTAAAAGCTCAAGCCTCACTCCCCCCCCCAAAAAAAAAATAAATAAAAATAAATAAACATAACTGATGAGAACAATGACATTTCAGAAAATTTAAGAATTTTGGGGGAGAATCTTTTACCTACCTATGAATTACTTCCACAGACTTTCTATTGACATACATTTCATTAATGTACTGTGCTCATTCCTCCATGACGCACTTGGCTGCCATTACTGGGTAATGAGAGAGTAATATCTCCTAGACAATGAGCTCTACGTTACATACACCTACAATTTTTTATTACCATTTCTCTTAGCCAAACACTCTAATCATAATCCTCTTGCATGTAGAAGTCAGGTAAATAATTCTTAGCAATGGAACATGAAAGGAATTTACAAATAGCTGTTCTGGGCCTGAACAGTTACATATCTGCTTGCTCTTCTTGCTCTCTTCTTATTTCATGGTAAAGTTGGCTATGGTATGATCAAAGTGTCTCCATTACAAGAAGAAGCCAGGATTACAAAATAAGATCCTTACCATTTCTACAATGGACTTTAAGTGAATGCGTAGTATATTTCTATGCTGTCAACTGTACAGATTCATTTTGATTTTTGTTCTTTTTGTTATTTTGTTATATGTCTTACCTAATACTTACTAGTATACAGGAAAATATTTTAAAATACTCTAAAGCAGCTATAATTATGTCCATTTTGTAGATAAACATAGCTTAGAATATTTGCACAAATTAATAATGGCAGGGGCTATACTGAACTAAGAGTTGCTCAATTTCATAACCTATGTGCTTAACCAAAATTGATATTTAAATGATAAGGGTATGGTAACTTTCTTACCCAATAAAATCTGTTATTTAAAAACATTGCAGGCAATAATATTTAAGAAACATAGGCATATGAGAAGGTGGTATATTTCAGGGATGACCACATTTTTTTCCACCAATTTTTATCCTTTCACCCAATCCTGTTTCAGGGTTAGGAATGTTTCCTGTCTTACTGCTGCTATTAGCAAAAGTCTTTCCTTAAAAAAAAAAAAACAACAAAAAACAAAAAAAACCCACACTTATTGTAAGTGGTAACAAGTGATGTGTGTAGGACTGTAGACTATTAAGAATACTGAGAATGTTTCTTGAGTCATTGGTTTGAGATTTGGTTACCTAATTTGCTTTCAATCAGGTTTGAGTATGGAAATGATGGTGGGGCTTGCAGGGGAAATAACTTCAAAAGGGATCATTATGGTTTGTCATGCTTTCGAGCTTCATACCTGTACATGAGAAAAATCATAGTGACTTTTCTAAGTATAAATGATACAGAACTAAAATACTAATGGAGCCTACCTGAAGCTAGCCCAGTGAAATCCAGTTAAATTTGCCTAAAATCGCTGAACCCGGCTAAATTCATTTCAGCCATAAATAACATACAAAAATATAAATGAGAAATAGATGTTCTGTGCTGGAAAATACTGAGTTCTCGGTTACTTCTTAACTCATGATATATTTGGAATGGATGGAACCCAGGGTACCTTTAAAATTTTTTTTTTTTTTTGTGTTGCCGGGGATCGAACTCAGGGCCTTGTGCTTGCAAGGCAAGCACTCTAATCACTGAGCTAAATCCCCAGTCCCCCCCAGGGTACCTTTAGAAATGAGTGTAGATTGCTGATATTGGAAGATATGACTGACATGATAAGTTGAATGTAGAGTGTAGTTGGTCTTACATATCATACAAAACAGTTAAAAATATATAAGAACTAGTGTTATTGGACTACCAAGGGTGTGTGTTCCATTTTGATCTACTAAGGTAAGCAGTTTGCCTCTGACTATACTAAAATGGAAAACAATAGAAAGCTTTCTGAAGGCAGTAGCTCAGTATCACATAGGTGGTAAAAAGTTCATGATGTCACCATCAATTCATGTATGAGGTGTATTAGACTTCATTTATGCAACATCCCAGACTGGCTGTTTCCATTCATAGCTAACCACAATCTGCTACCATTGCCTTGTCCTGTTACTGACTTTGCAGGCCCAGGTGACTCTGTTGAATTTCAATTGCTGTATTTCAAGAACAATGGGAGAAGTGTTAGTGGCCAGGGATTCTGTTGTGCCTGCTCACTGGCCATAGCATTCACATTTTCTATGATTTCTCTTTTAAGCATGGAAGGATGCCCGGTGAAGCAAACTATAATTTCAGGGAAATAAATGGTCTGAAAGGCAGATGTTGATCGAAGAGAAATGAGAGATGGAGGCAAAAGCAGAAAAAGAATTTCCTTCTTGTTTTGAGATGTGGTGGCACATACTGCCTCTCTGAAGATGTCCCATGAGACATTGCAGTTGTATGTCGTGACCAGCCAAGACAGATACTCATGTTTGTTCTTCCTCCTCCTTGATTTTTCCAAAATATAAAAACAAAACAAAACAAAAAAATGTGTAGACTTTTATTCTTTTTTTTTTTTTCTCCCTAAGGGAACGCAGACAAATATAGTGTGCTAACAAAAGAGTATTGGTTTCCAGCCTTCAGGGCAGAGAACAGAGCTCACTAATGGAAATATTGACTTGGCATTAGAAGATCTGTGTTTGGGTCCAAGCTCAGTGAGTTACATTTCAGTGATTTTTGGTAATTCCCTTAAATTGTCTACACTTCTACTACCTTTTCTGTCAAAGGGATTATTCTTTTTCATGAAGTTGCTTTAAAAATGTGAATTAGTCTGGATCGAATTATTATTACACAGCACAGTTTACATTCTGTAAACATCACAATATTCCTCTTGCAAACAGAAAGTGGCATAACAGAGAAAGTTTTGATAACTAAACAGACATGTAGAGTGTGGAGTGTGGCTATGTGCAAGTGGGATATACATTTATTTTCAATTTTTTTTTGTTACTTGACGTTTGGCAGTATTTAATGTTTACATTCCTCTGGGGAGTTGGTACATGCACATAACACATCTGAATTACTTTTTTCCTCCCCTTCCCCTCCCCCCAATTTCTTGATCCCCTTTGCATTTAAGAAAGACCTACTTCCAATTATCTTTTATTTTGATCTTTATTTATACATAGGGTTTTTCATATATCCATTTCCTATAAATCACTCATGTTTATTTCTCTTCATGGTGGTGTGTACTCCATTAAGTGTAAATACCACATTTTCTTTATCCATTCATCTGTTGATGGACATACAGGTTGCTTCCAAGATTTACCTATTACAAATTGTGCTACTATAAACATGGACATGTATACATCAGTGCAAGATGATGTCTTTAACATCCCGAGGAAGATACCTAGAATACGAATAGCTTGGTCAAATGGAATTTCTCATTTTAGTTTTTTAAAAGACTCTCCATACTGATTTCCATAGTGCTTGTATGAATTTTTATTCCCATCAACAACAGGATCAATGATCAGAATAGAGGAGGCATAAACGACCCCAAACATATTTAACTATTCAGTCTTCACTAGAGGGGCCAAAAGCATACACTGGAGGAAAGATAGCTTCTGTAACAAATGGTGCTGGAAAAACTAGCTATCCACA
Organism: Hystrix cristata; assembly: GCA_004026905.1. Taxonomy (NCBI): domain Eukaryota; kingdom Metazoa; phylum Chordata; class Mammalia; order Rodentia; family Hystricidae; genus Hystrix; species Hystrix cristata. The sequence goes on along the minus strand of PVJO010016011.1, from coordinate 27,132 downwards.
CTCAGACAATTGAGTCTATACCCATATCTCGTTCATGTACTAAATAAAACTCAACATGGATCAAAGAACTAAATACTAAAATAGAAACAATCTGCTGGAAGATAAAATAGGTAAAACTCTTGAGGTCTTAGGTATAGGCAAAGACTTTCTGAACAGAATCCCCTAGTTGCAGAGGAAATAATACCAATAATAAATGGGCTCATATCAAATTTAAAAGCTTCTACACAGCAAAAGAAACAAACAATAAGTGAAAATACATCCTACAGAATGGCAAAGAAATTTTTGCCAGCTATTCTTCAGACAGAGGATTAATATCTAGACTATAGGAAGAACACAAAAAAACTAGGCCCCACCCACCCCAAATAAAAGACCCAACCAAAAGTGAGCTGGTGAAATGAACAGAGACTTCACTTTATTAAGAAAAATAAATTGGAGCTAATGCTTTTGTAAATAAGGAGGGGAAGAGGGATTGAAGGGAGGGGAGGGGAATGGGAAAAAAAGCAGCAGGAAGATATATCATGTACTGGTACAAATTCCCTATGATGAATATTATCATTATGTATATCTAAAATTTACCACTAAAATAAAATTTAAAAAAATAAAAAGTAAAAAGAAAGAAACTGCCAGATACACCTTTGCATTTTTTTTCAGCATTTTACTAACAAATTTTGGTTAAAGTGGTTATATATTAAAATCTACCTGCCCCACATCTGGGGCAGAGTGCCTGCCTGGCTGACTCCCAGTGGGACTGCCAGCAGCAGGGGCCTGCCTAGCTCCCACAGGGCGGCCCAGGAAGAGCGCGGCCAGCCTCCTGATTGGGAGAATACAGTGGAAGAGATGAAAGTCTTCTTTGCAGGCCCCCGAAGGCCACGCCCCTGCTCCAGGCAGCTACATCCTGGGTACAGCGCCTGCCTGCACATTGGTAGGGTCTAAATCCATCAACATACATGCATAAAATCTAGGACTAGACACTGGTAACACTATCTTCTGCTATTCCCCCAGCCCCTCCTTTTTAAATTTTTTTCTTCTTCTTTCTTTTTTTCTTTGTCTCTCTTTTTTAGCTTTTTTCTTTGTTACTTTCTTTACCCTTCCCCTTTCCCAAGCCACCATTACCAAGTAGTGACAAACATGACCTTGTCCCTGAAGATAATCCTGGAGGCATAAAGGTCACAAGAGCCAAGAAATACATATACCCAGAAGAAACTGTAAAAATAGACATTCCCTAGGAGAACACTATTACCTATCTTAATGTAACCTCCCACAAAAAAAAAATACCAAACCAACACGGAGAACAAGCTAAGAGGGGTAAATTACATACGTATACAAAGAAAATGACCAGACATAGAAACAAAACACAATCGCAGACCCCCAGCCCACCCAGAAAAAATACAGCAGACAATGACACAGAGGACCTCAGAAGACACCCAAACTCTCAGATGTGATAGCAGCAGAAGTTGAAAAGCAGATAGGCACGGCAAGAGAGAACAACAGGCTAGAAATAATAGTCCAAGTCAAAAAAGAGATGACAAACATAATGAAAGATTTGCTTAGTGAGTTCAGGTTAAACACAGACAAAAAAACAGAGGAATTTAGAAAAACAATGGAAAACCTGAATATACAACTTAGCAAAGAAATGGAGACCATGAAACAGATCCAAACAGATATCCAAGAAATAAAAACCTTGCTGGAAAGTATACGCAGCTGACTGAATGAGAGGGAAGATAGAATCTCAGAACTAGAAGACAGGTCAGCAATTAGCGAGAATGAAAAGAAAGACCTCTTAAAAATAGCTAGAGAATATGAAAAATCACAACAGCTGCAAGATGATGCAAAGAAGAACAATATAAGAGTGATAGGAATGAATGAAAATGCAGGAGACAATACAAAGGATCTAAAAAGATTATTTATAGAAGTAATGACAGAAAACTTCCCAAGCATGAGAAAAGAACTTGATATACAGATAAGTGAGACATATAGAACCCCAATTACTCATAACCAAAATAAATCCACACCAAGACATATAATAATCAAGATTCCAGAAATTCAGCAAAACAACAGAATACTGAAAATTATTAGAGAAAAAAAAAATCGCCTATAAAGGTAAATCCATCAGAATCACAGCAGATTTCTCTACATAAACCCTTAAATCAAGGAGAGCCTGGAGCAAAGTATTTCAAGCCTTAAAAGAAAACAATCTCCAACCCAGACTGATGTACCCTGCCAAACTATCTTTGAAATTCGACAATGAAATAAGATACTTCCATGACAAAGAACAACTGAAGAAATTTATGACCTCCAAACCACCTCTACAAAATATCTTGAAGGAGATCTTGGAGAAGGAAAGAATTAACTATAATTACAGGAACACTAATAAAAACCCACCAGGTAAGACAAGTATTTGAACTGAGTTGAAACACAGAACCAACAACAGAAAAGATATATGGCAAAGATGAGTCAACTCATAACAGCTGTAACCATCAATGTAAATGGGCTCAACTCACCTATCAAAAGAAACAGGCTAGCAGAATGGATCAAGAAAGAAGATCCAGCAATATGCTGCATACAAGAGACATATCTAACCCAAAAGAAAATACATAGATTGAAAACCAAAGGATGGAAAACAGTATTTCATGCAACAGGAATCCAGAAAAAAGCAAGGGTAGCTATCCTAATCTCAGGCAAAGTAAACTTCAAAACAAGACTAATCCAGAGGGATAAAGATGGCCATTACATACTTCTCAAGGAAAAACTCCAAGAGGAAGAAATAACAATCATTAATATTTATGCACCAAATATTGGTGCACCTAAATACATAAAACTAATATCAAGGGACATGAAAGATCAAATAAACACTAACACAATTATAATGGGAGATTTCAACACGCCACTGTCATAAAGAGACAGATCAACTAGAGAGAAAATTAACAAAGACATATCAGAACTGGGGCTGGGGATTTAGCTCAGCAGTTAGAGTGCTTGCCTTGCAAGCACAAGGCCCTGAGTTCGATCCCCAGCACAAAAAAAAAAAAAAAAAATTAAAAAAAATAAAGGCCACTCAGCCTATAAGAACTGAATCAACTCTGCGAACAAATGGACTTAGCAGATGTCTACAGAGTGTTCCACCCTGCAACAGCACAATACACATTCTTCTCAGCTGCACACAGGTCATTTTCCAAAATAGACCACATACTAGCTCGTAAAGTATACTTAAGTAAATGTAAGAGAATTGAAATTATCCCATGCATACTATCGGACCATAGGGCAATGAAACTAGAATTCAATGGCGGCAGAAACCAAAAAAGCCACATAAACACATGGAAACTAAGTAATATCCTTCTGAATAACAGCTGGCTCACAGAAGAAATTAAGCAATTTTTTTTAAAAGTAAGCAATTTATACATAGTTAAATAATAATGACAATACAACATACCTGAAGCTATGGGATACAATGAAAGCAGTGCTACGGGGGAAGTTTATCACATTGAATTCCCACATCAAGAAGACAGAAAGAGCTCAAATAAACAACTTAATGTTGAAGCTCAAACAACTAGAAAAAGAAGAAAAAATCAAACCTAAAGCTCATACAAGAGAGGAAATTATTAAGATCGGAGGTGAAATCAATGCAATTGAGACCAAGAAAACAATACAAAGAACCAATGAATCAAAGAGTTGGTTCTTTGAAAGACTAAACAAAATAGACAAACCCTAGATGACCTAATTGAAAAAAGGAAAGAAAAGACCCAAATTCATGCAATAAAAAATGAAAGAGTTGAAGTCACAACTGACCTGTCAGAAGTCCAAAGGACCATCAACACCTACTTCAAGAACCTATACTCAAACAAGATGGAAAACACGGAAGAAATGGACAAAATCTTAGAAATGTACGAATTACCAAAACTAAACCAAGAAGAGATACAAACACTTAATAAACCAATATCAGCCACTGAAATTGAAGAAGTAATTAAAAACCTACCAACAAAGAAAAGCCCAGGTCCTGATGGCTTCACAGCCGAATTCTACAAGAAATTCAAAGATGATCTAACACCACTATTCCTCAAACTCTTTAATGAAATTGAAAAGGAAGCAGTACTTCCAAAATCATTCCTGGAAGCAAGCATTACCCTGATACTAAAACCAGAAAAGGACCCAACTGAAAAAGAAAACTACAGGCCAATCTCCCTAATAAACATAGATGCAAAAATTCGCAACAAGATACTGGCCAACAGAATACAACGAATTATCAAGAAGATTATACACTACGACCAAGTAGGATTCACCCCAGGGATGCAGGGATAGTTCAACATACGCAACTCAATATATGTAACACACCACATCAACAAAGTCAAAGACAAAAATCACATGATCATCTCAATAGATTCAGAAAAAGCATTTGACAAAATCCAGCACCCGTTCATGATAAAAACATTACAGAAAATAGGAATAGGTGGTGTATATCTCAATCTGATAAAAGCCATATATGACAAACCAATGGCCAACATTACACTAAATGGTCAGAAACTGGAAGCTTTCACACTAAAATCTGGAACAAGACAAGGTTGCCCACTATCACCACTGTTATTCAACGTAGTTCTAGAAACATTAGCCAGAGCAGTTAGACAAGAGAAAGAAATAAAAGGAATAAAGATAGGAAAGGAAGAAGTTAAACTATCTTTATTTGTGGATGAAATGATACTCTACATAGAAGACCCCAAAAACTCCACCAAAAAACTGCTAGATTTAATAACTAAATTCAGTTGCATTGCTGGATACAAAGTCAACACCCAAAAGTCAATAGCATTCCTATACACAAACAATAAACCCACTGAAAAAGAAATAACAAAAGATATACCTTTCACAATTGCACACAAAAAAATAAAATACTTAGGAAACTATCTAACAAAGAAAGTAAAAGATCTTTAAATCGAAAACTACAGCACTCTAAAAAAGGAAATTGAAAGGGATATCAAAAAATGGAAAGACATCCCATGTTCCTGGTTAGGAAGAACCAACATAGTAAAAATGGCTATACTTCCTAAACTACTATACAGATTTAATGCAATTCCAATCAAGATACCACTAACATACTTCAAAGAATTAGAAAGGACAATCATGAATTTCATCTGGAACCAGAAGTGACCAAGAATAGCAAAAAGAATCCTCAGCAAGGGGGCATCACAGTCCCCGACCTAAAACTATACTATAAAGCTACAGTGATAAAAAAAACAGCATGGTACTGGCAAAAACAGACCTGAGGATCAATGGAATAGATTGGAGGATACAGAAACAACCCCAAACACACTCAAATACCTCATCTTCGACAAAGGCCCCAAACACCCTCCCTGGAAGAAAGATAGCCTCTTTAACAAATGGTGTTGGAAAAATTGGCTGGCCACATGCCAAAAACTAAAACTAGATATATGTTTCTCACCATGTACTAAAGTCAAATTGAAGTGGGTCAAAGATCTAAACATTAAAACAGAAACACTAAATTTACTGGAGAACAGAATAGGAAGAACCCTCGAAGACATGGAGTAGGGAAAAAATTTATGAACAGAACCCAGACTGCACGGGAAAAAATACAAACAATCAATGCTTGGGATCACATCCTATTAAGACGTTTTTGCATAGCAAAAGAAATCACCAATAGAGCAGCGTAAAAATCCACAGACTGGGAAAAATTTTTTTGCTAGATATCCATCAGATAAAGGTCTAACATCTAGAATATACAAAGAACTCAAAAAAAATTAAACCTCCAAATTTAAAGACCCAATCCAAAAATGGGCAACTGAAATGAATAAACATTTCTCAGATGAAGAAATGAAAATGGCAAATAAATATATGAAGAAATGTTCAACATCATTAGTCATTCGAGAGATGCAAATCAAAACAACATTAAGATTCCATCTCACTCCAGAAAGAACTGCGTTTACGAAAAAATCAACCAATAACAAATGCTGGCGGGGCTGTGGGGGAAATGGAACCCTCCTCCACTGTTGGTGGGAATGCAGACTGGTCCAGCCACTGTGGAAATCAATATGGAGATTCCTCAAAAAACTACAACTAGAGGTTCCATTTGATCCTGCTATTCCTCTACTAGGGATCTTCCCAGAAGAATTAAAATCATCATACCACAGGGATATATCCACAACCATGTTCATAGCAAGACAATTTGTAATAGCTAAGTCTTGGAAACAACCTAAATTCCCAACAACCAATGAATGGCTAAAGAAGATGTGGTTTTTCTACACAATGGAGTACTACACAGTCATAAAAAAGGATAAACTAGAGTCATTTATAGGTAAATGGATGTTCCTCGAGAAGATACTTTTAAGTGAAATAAATCAGACACTCATGAGTACACATCGAACTGTTTCTCTGATATGAGAAACCATAACTGTAAAAAAGGACAAAGAGGTGTAACAGATATTACATAAAAGGAAGATAATATACAAAGGAGAGTATCACTAGAAAGAGAGAAGGGGGGAAAGCAGGAAGGGAACAAAGGAAAGAAAGGGTAAAGGGAAATCATGGAGAAATGTGAATAAATCTGCTGTAAATAGGGAGGGAGGGAACAGAGGGGAGGGGTGGGGAAGAGGGGGCAGAACCAAGATGCATCATGTACGGGCACAAAATAAATGTGATGAATGTGATCATTATATGTAAAATGTACCAATACATGTTCTTGGTTTAAAATAAAAATAAAATAAAATAAAATCTACCTGCTCAATCTATGTTTGTGATTGTTACTGATCATGTTATTTTATTTTTATTTCTTTAGATTTTTATTAAAATTTATCAAAATTACACAAACTTACAGGCAATTACACAAGCTTACAGACCACAATTAATTGTACCTTTTGTTTATGACAGCAAGCAATGTAAACAACCACCTACATACAGCAATAAGTCACAACTATATAAAATTACTATAGTACCCAGTGTACATGTCACTGATTTAAATTTGGGTCATTAGGTTCTTATTTTTAAGATATCATTATTGCTCTGGATTCCCATTCCCCTCCCCCTTTGCCCTCTTCTTGTTCCCTTGAATCCTGTGTCTATTAGCTTATATCTAACACTTCGTCTTTTTGTATCCATTGTTTACTCTTTTCTTTTGTTTGTATTTTACCTCATTAAATGAGGGATACCATGCAGTATTCCAGCTTGAGAGTCTGGTTTATTTCACTCAACATTATATTTTCCAGGTCTATCCTTTTTCCTACAAATGACTCTAGTTTGTCATATTTTAAAACTTTGCTCTATTCCATACACTGATGCCACCAATAATAATATCATTAATCTTGCATAAAACTGGTCAAGGGAAGACAATAATATCCTTCAGACAGATCCCTTCTAAAAGGTTCTTATACAGAGAAGAAAGTAGTAAAATATTTTTAATTATCTGACATGTTAATGTTGAATTTTCATTCAAGACTATGTACATTTTTATCAGTGTTGAGCTACATGTAATTTTCATGCTTTTAATTTTTAAAACATCACTGAATAGTATTAGTTGGAGCAAAAATTCTCTTACTTTTAAACTTCATTACATTGTCTATTTTTAAAAAATACCAGATCTATTAAGGCTTACTACAAGACAGTTCTTTAGTTTTAAATATATAATTTACTGTTTTGACCACACACACACACACACACACACGTGTGCACACACACATTACAAAATACAGAGCATTTATATAAATTTAAAATTTTCCTTTGTTTCTCCCTTTGGTATTAAGTTTTTAGGAAAAGAAAACCTACATAGGGAAGGAGAGAGAGAGAGAGAGAGAGAGAGAGAGAGAGTCAGAGAGAGAGACAGAGAGTTATAGACTTGTATTCACAGTATATAAAAGAATCATACCTCAGTAAGTACAAGAAGGACAATTAAAAATGAGCAGAAGAGTTCCATTTATGCTTTCTCCAAATATATATATATAAAATCTCTTTTCTAAGTGAAGAGGATTCTGAGGCTAACAGACTCATACAAGTTTCATCTGGTAAGAGGTGGTATTGGGATGCAGACTGAGGTCAGCTTAACAATGAAATACGTGTTCTTTGAAAGGCAGAAAAACAAAGTAGAAGAAAGAGTATAGAGACCAGGAAAAGAAATCGTAAGTATAGTGGTCGACATTTGAAGAAGTTCTTTTCCCTGAAGTCTGAAGTTTTAATCCTATACCACATTTTCCCAAAGAATAATTCAGTAATGGCAACATTTAATTATATATTATTATGCCACCAGTACTTATGGAAACCAAAGAGCTTCCAACTCGGTTTTTACCAAGGAAGGCCTAATGCCATCTTTTTGTCTTGCTTTGTACCCAGATTGCAGATTATCATTACATGGTACAGGCTAAATACTTCTGATGGTGATGATTTGTGTTGAGAGATTCTACAAACAAGCAAATAAAAGGCATTTCTTATTACTTTCAGTTACTCTTTTCTTCTTTTCTAAGATTATTATGTGGAAAAATGAAAAGAATACTTAAAAACAAGCAAAAAAAATTGAAAAATGTTGGCAAAGTGAGAAGTGTGATTCAGCTTTTTTTTGAGTTATTATTATTCAAAAGTGTTAAAGGAGCATGAATAAATCACTAAAATAATTTCAGAACATTTCACAAGTCATGGCAAGATATCATTTCTGTGTATGTGACTAGAAATGTCCTATGACTATGACAAGAGGTAGACCTGTGGTCCTATCTGCTCTCTTAATTAGTTTAAAGTATGAGCTTTGGACCGTGAATCTCTTACAGCAGTGAATCGAATTCTTACAGGGAAACAGTCCTCAGATAGAACCAGCAGCTAAGGGCAAGGTCCCAAGACCCTGAAATGATCTTAGCTCTTTCCCACACTTGTCACTGAGTCTGAGAAATGGTTACATTTTAGATTTATTTACTTTCTAATCATAACATTATTTACAATAAATAGAAATTACAGCTCATGGAAATCATGATTTATATTTTACAAACCACTTTCCCATGTTGTTTACATACTGTTTCAAATAAGCTTCTGAGATGAAAAGTATTATTTTTATTTCCCTTTCACAGATTTAAAGACACTTCTAAATGTATGAACTTGCTATTTCCTCCTGACAACACTTCCTTCAATTATATCAAAGGGTAGCTTGCATACTTCTATTGGATTTTCTCTTTTCTTTTCAGCTTCTTATTGAAACCATCTTAAGACCCTCATTTAAAATTTTGGTACTGAATTCTACAACACTCTTCAGTCCTTTTTCTTGCTACATTTTCCACTACCGTATGTTTTTGTCTAACATAATTTATCTTTTTATCTACCCACAGGGTGACTGACTCACCCTGTACAGTGTAAAAAACACGAAGATTTTTCTTTTTTACTAGTATGTGTTTGCAGTACCTAATGATTGCAACCGTGTATTAGTCAGCATTTACTACAGAAACAGGTATAGTACAAGATATATGAATATATAAGAGTTTGCAGACTGATATACGAGGGCCGCCCACAGAGTCAGCTGTGGAAGAGTGCAGAGAGTCTGACTGTGCACTGGAGATTCGAAGGATCTAGCAGAAACTCTGGAGCTCACTCCAGTGTCTTGTGTGAGTCTGTATAAGGGGGCCAATGAGTCTGCCATGAAAGACTGAAGAGTCTGCCCTAGAAGTCTGCCGGTCTGCGCCAGAAGGATGAGGATCTGTGCCAGAAGCTGAAGAGTCTGCACTGGAAGCCAGGAGATGATGTCCAAGGTAAAGGCCAAGACTGGAGTTCCTCTGAAGAAACCTTTCTTCATTTCCCCTTTATACCATCCAGGCGACAAGCCACCTTGGAGTGAGTCTTCCACACCACGGTGTGTAGCTGCTGAGCGAATTTACTTGAGCTTTCCTTACTCGAGTTGACATAATTAACTGACCATCACAATCCCTCTTGGGGATTGGTGCATATACATAACACATTTTAGTTTTTTCTTCCCATTCCCACCCTTCCTCCATCTTTTGATTTCCTTCCTGTATGAGAAAGATCTATCTCCCTACTTCCTATTATCTATCTTTTATTTTATATTTATATGTTGGGTTTCTCATATAAGAGAAAGTCATGATATTTAAGCTTGTATGTCTGGTTTACTTCATTTAAATTATAGTCCCAAAGCACATCCATTTTCCTACAACTGACTCAAGTTTATCCTTCTTGATGTGTAGTACTCCACTGTACACAAATACCACATTTTCTTTATCTGTTCCTCTGCTAATAGACATTTGGCTGCTTCCAAGATTTACTATAATGATCTGTGCTGACATAAACATGGGTATGCATGTATCACTGTAGTATAATGTCTTTAACATTTTGGGGATGATACGTAGAAGAGGAATAGCTGGTTCAAGTGGAAGTTCTCACTTGGTTTTTTTGAGGAATCTCCATACTGATTTCCACAGTGGTTGAAACAATTTAGGCTCCCACCGACAATGAAAGAGGGGTTTCTTTTTCCCCACAGGCTTTCCAGCATTTGTTATTATTTGGTTTCATGAAGATAGCCATTCTTTTTGGAATGAGACAGAACTCAGTGTTTACTTTGCATTTCTCGAATGGCCAGTGATTTAAAACATTTTTTCATGTATTTGCTGGCCATTTGTACTTCTTATTCTAGGAAGTATCGATACATTACAGATACCAATTATTTGATTGGTTTTTATGTTTAGAGGTCTTTTTTTTTTCTTTTTTGAGTTCTTCATATATTCTAGAGATTAGTCCTTTCTTTAATGACTAGCTGGAAAAAAAAAAGTCTTTCCCATTCTGTAAGTTGTCTTTTCACTCTGTTGGTAGTTTCTTTCGCTGTGCAGAAGCTTTTTAATTTGATGTGCAGTCCCATTTGTTGATTTTCAGTATTATTTCTTGTGCCCCTGTGATTCAGTTCAGAAAATCTTTGCCTATGCCCATGACTTCAAGAGTTTTACCTATTTTATCTTCTAGTTGGGTGTTTCTGTTTTAACATTTAGTTATTTAGTTGATTTTACTTTATTACATGATGACAGATAGGGATGTTGACTCAGTCTTCTGTATAAGGATAGCCAATATTCCCACAATCATTTGTTAAGGAGAGCATCATTCCTCAACAAAATATTTGGCCTCTTTGTTAAAGATAAAGTAACCTCGAGTTGTTACTGCATACTCTATTGTGTATTCTGTTACACTGAGCCACAAGTCTGTTTGTTGTTTTTTTTTTTTTTTTCCCCAATACCATGCTGTTTTTATCTTTATACTGTAGCTAAGCAGTATAACTTGAAGTCCAGGATTGTGATGCATCCTGCCCCTGTTGCCTAGAACTTCTTTTTCTCTTCTAGGTCTCTTCTGGTTCCATACAAATTTTAAGATTGTTTCCTCTACTTCTGTCAGAAATGCCATTGGTATTTTGACTGGGATTATATTAAATCTGTATTGTATTAATTCCTAAGTATTTCATTTCACTTCATACTTTTATAAAAGGTATTATTTTCCTAATTTCTCTCTCAGTGAGTTTATTATTATTTGTGTACAGGAATGTTGTTGAGTTTTGAGTGACTTTCTATCTCACTATGCTACCAAATTTGGTTATTAATTCTAGTAGTCTCTTGCTGGTCTTCTGGGTACAGGATCATGTCATCTGCAAATAATGACAGTTTAACTTCTTCCTTTCCTTTCCAAATTCCTTTTATTTCTTTTTCTTGTCTGGTTGTTCTGGATAATGTTTTGAGAACTACATGAAACAAGAATGGTGACAGCAGAGAGCCTTGCCTTTTTCCTGATTTTAGAAGGAAAGCTTTCAGCTTTTCTCCATTTAATATGATATTGGTTTTTGGTTTGTCATAGATGGCTTTTATCAGATTGAGATAAAGACCTTCTATACCTATTCAGAGATTTTTTTTTTCATGAATGGTTGTTAAATTTTGTCAAATCTTCTTGGTCACCTATTGAGATGATCATGTGCTATATGTCATTGTTCCTGTTTATGTGGTATATTACATTTATTGATTTGTGTATGCTGAATTATCCCTACATACTTGGAATGAATCCTATTCTATCATGATGTATGATCAAAACATGACTATTTTCTATGAAGAACAGGATTTGACAAACGCTTTGCTCTCTGATTGACATTATTAATTAAATCAGTAATAGAATTATAGCCAATGGATGGTTGAGATAGAATTAAACTCTGACTCTAGTTATATATTCAATTTTGATTTATCAATACCATTCATATCATGCTTACATGAATGAATTTAGGCACAGTATTGGAAATACTAAAACATGTAGCTAGATGTTGTCATGCAGGCCTGTGATCCCAGCATCCAGGAAGCTAAGGAAGAAAGATTGCCATTAGTTCAAGGCCAATTTGTGTTACACAGTGTATTTTAGCCTGACATGAAGTGCATATCAAGACCCCATCTTACCCCCAAAAATAAAATAAAAACATGTTCTCCTTGATCATATTGTTTATTTTTATAATAAACAGTTAATAAATCATACATATTAGCATAAGTGTTGTGACACATTTTAGATCTCAGAAATAAGCAATTCCTTAAACAGTATTAAAATTTAAAAATTTTTAATATATTTACTCTTGTTGGATTGTTTTTACTTCTTCACATGAAAAACACAATTTAAAATGATGAATGCCAATATGCAAACAGAGAAAGTAGGTTTGGCCTGCTATAATAGTTACTCTGAATTTGCCTGCTGCGACCATTAATCCCGATATGTTAGATTCATTGTAGAAGAAAGGCCTACTAGGTTAGCACAGCATACTCTTGGACATGTGTTCAAATGGGTCATGGAGGTGTGACCTTGGATACGATATACAGTCCCTCGCCTGTTCCTCTCTGGAACCCCTCTGCTCTGCTTCCCTGCTGCCATAAGGTAAGCAGCCTTGCTCCACCACACCCTTTGCCATGACGTTGCTGCCTTGCGGCCAGTGGACCGTGGACTGAAAAACTGTGACCCAAATTAAATCTCTCCTCCTTTAGGTTATGGGTGTTGAGCACTGTGTCTGAGAAACAGGAAAGCTAATACATCTGTCTTCTCCGAACTTCTGTTTCTTCAGCAGAATTATGAGAGATATGGATGAGATTACTTTCCTCTCCTGGTTTTTATCAATGGTTCTTACTGGTGTTTAATTGCATAATAATATTTCAAATGTTATCATAGTTGAGAAGATTTTCAAAATCTAAAAATGTTTCTGTTTCCAGAAGCCTCTAAACATACATTCCATCTAAATATATTTTAGTTGATAATCACCCCTTTAAAATGTTTGTAAGCAAAATGCAAATCAAATAAGTGCTCTAAATCTTGTAACCTTATTATGCTTTTAGTTTCACACCATTTTGACAGCTATTTAGACTTTTTGCATAAAATAAAACAAAAACTTGTTGTATTTTCCATTGTTTGTAATTTGACTAAAGGCTGTACTTTTACTAGCTCCTATATTTCCAAGCTCAGATGACAAAGGAAATAAGCAATATATTGCTAAATCAAAATTGATAGCATCGGGTAATGGAATTTTACAGACAAGTAATAGGAGAAAGAAAAAAATCCTCTGATACCATAAAATGCTTGTAATAAACATTCTTGAAGAATAGCAATGCACCCAACTCAGCACTTTGTTTTGCTAAGTAAATGCCTAGAGGAACCATAACCCTCAAATATGGCTTATACTTCTTCATCTATAGTTTTAAGTTGCTCAGTGAGTTTCTAGTTTCTTGAGAAATGTCCACTTGTGATTTAGTACAGCAGAACTTTTCCAGGCAAATTGAATAAGAGAGCTTAAAGAGTATTTAATATAATGCAGGTAAATTTTTTAAAAGCCCTTATTATTGAAGAGAAATCTTTTTAATGCTCTTTGGTCAGACTGACTGTCTACAGTGATTGGCTTTGATGGAAAAAAATGCCTATCTGATATCTACAGTTGGAAAGAAAAATCTAGCAATTACATTATCCTTTGTTTAGACCTCAAACAAACAAGCTTATACATTCTTACTGAGTTAACTGGTTGTGCCCTGAGTGTAGCCAATTAGTGGTATTATTAAATGAAAAAGTGTGCTTAAAATTTTCAAATATATATTTCGATACTTCATACAAATGAATCAAGTTCACTTAATTCTTTCACATGTTAGAACCTTGAGGAAGTGATATAGTTTAATCTATAAATAATAAATATAAATAGCAAATTGTTATATAAATGCACTTTATGTGCCTTCTGTAAATCATAACTTTCAAAATAGAGTAAAACTTCAAATGAGGGATTTGAATTCCAACAAAAGTTACTAAAATAAATTATATTGGATCAAATGAATTTGATTTGTTAATCTACAAATAAATGACAGTAATTTTACAAATTCTTAGTTTACTTCATTAGTAATTTATTGTCATTTTTAAAGAAAATCATAAAGAACTTGGCTCTGAATGGTTCCGATATTGGTAAGCATCAATTGTAGAAGGCTGAATAATAACTAGTAGGCTCATCAAGGGTTACAACCTAGAGTAGGTCATCTATGACTAGAAGAGAGATACTTGTGGCTAATGATTGTCCAAAAAGGAAAGATTTTGTCTATAGAGTTGAGTATAGTACTCTAATTTAAAGAATCTTCCTAACTAAGGAATAATTTCACTGTGGAAGTACTTAGGGACAAGTATTCTACCTCTAATTCTTTTGATATTTTTCCTGATGGGAAATACTTTACTAGATTATTCAGCCTTCTCTACTTTCAGAATAAAAAGTCAGCTTTGGGGAATGATTTTAAACATATAACAAACTGTACAACTTTATCGCTAGTATTTTTCTCCTATATCTGACTCAATATCCTATTACATCTCTATTAAATAAAAGTAATTAAAATTATAAAGTCAATTCAAAGAATTGGCAAATCTTACTGCTTTAGTTACTTTTCTCATTGCTGATTCAAAATACCCAACACCCAAAGTTAAAGGTGGAAAGTTTTATTTAGGCTCACAGCTTGTAGAGGGTTCATTCCATAACTGGCTGACTCCAAGGCAGCATGGCATGGCAGAGGGGCATCACAGAGGAGAAACACTTCTTGGCAGGCAGAGGGCAGCAAATCAACAAGCATCAAATGACAAGCAACAGCCCTTTCTGTCCCTCATATTCTGTTCAGGTTACATGCCCTTAGGGTGAGTAGCACTCACACCCAGGGCGGGCCTCCCCATTATCCACACCCACAACTATGCCAAAACAATCAGTGGACTAATTCAATCCCAGCAACAAACACTTAATCCCAGCCCTACCTATGACTGCAAGAGGCTGTGGGGGTCATCTAGACAAAAGTCATAACCATCACAGAGCTATAATTATCCTCATAGGGTATGGAAACAAAACTTTCTGATATATGCTTCATACTCCTTCTTAAATTCATGGCTAAATAAGATATCTTCTAAGCAATGCAATCTTGAACATGCTTCTGTATTAAATTCTATGAATGAAGAAGTGAAGTGAGGAAGAAAGATGATGAATTTTAGAGACTATTGAGAAGCAAAAATGGATCATAAAAAGTCCTGGAGAGCACAAGCAGCTGAAAACTCTGTTGATAAAATTTTAGAGAAAAGAGAATAGAAAGATATTCAAATTGATATGAACATTAACAGGCTGGAAAGTGGATATTCAGGTAAAAGAAATCAGGTCATTCTTTTTTTTTTCTTTTTTGGTGCTGGGGATCGAACTCAGGGCCTTGTGCTTGGAAGGCTAGCACTCTAACCACTGCGCTAAATCCCCAGCCCCTCAGGTCATTCTTAATGAACATTCCTTGGAACTTTCCTTCGAAGGTGATCAGGATTGTGAAATGTATTAATGAAGAAGTTAGACCCTAGCAACTAGGGAATGGCATCTACATGTCTAGAAGTTATGAAGCATAAAAAATAAGCGTTATAACAAGGATCCAAATGTATGAAAGAATGAAAGGCATAACAAAGCATTATAAGATAAATAAATAGAAATTTAAGAAAATGACACAGAATTTCCTAAACAACAGTTTGAAAATTCTAAACTTACTCTAAAAAAAAAAAAGAAAAAATTACTCTAGAAAGCAATATGAATTTTGCTAATTTTTGATTGATTTTTGATCTGCCACCACAAATTTGATTTGAATCAGGTATGTTACTCTGAGAGGAGTTTCAGGAACATAAAACATGGGCAGTTTGTTTCAATTAGGTTCTATGTAAAGATTGAAAGAATCCAGACTCCCGTTAAATGATACATACCAAATGGCAAAATTGTTTTGGAGGTGATACCCAAGATACTGGCTGGAGTGTGTTCAAGATTATTTGGCACAATTTTATTGAGTAGTCTCTATGACCCAGGTTTATATTCATATCCAGACCCTATTATACATATACATATACATAGGTAGTTCAAGTTAGTTTTGTTAACATTTCTATAAAAAACAGGGCAGTTTTGTGGATGTTTATTTTCATCTCCATAGATGTTTGGTGAATAATTCTGAGGCCCTCTTCAAATGTGAATGTGTGACTTGAAGTTGTCAATAAATGACTAAAAACATAAACAATAGCAAGTAAGGTAGTGTTTTCTAATCTATTTCCAGTGTTGCTTTTAAGTCATGTAGAGAATTAAAGGACAAAAATAAGATCTCTTTATTTTAGTGGTAAATACTCAACTTTTACATTTTTCTCAAGAACTTGGTTTAATTAAATCCTGTTAAGGAAAATAATGCAGAATGTCTAACTGTTCAGTTTGGCCAGAACTGCCCTAGTTTGGACATGAAAATTCCCACGTCATGGTAAACCCTTCATTAATTCTGGCTTCTCAGTTTATACAAATTACAGGCTTAAAAAATATTTACCACAATTTCAATGATCACCTAAGGTCCTTTGGTGTGGCCAAAATGTAGCATGTGCTTAAAATCTATCACTGGTATATGTGGTATTTGCTTTTTGAGCATGGATATACATGATTTAGCCTTTATTAATTTAATTTAATTTTACTATCAGTGGTACCCACGTAATTTTTTACAACATAATAAAGAATTCTTTAAGTCTCTAATTTTAGAAAAGAAAGACAGATTTTGTCAAGGAATAGATCAAAGAAATTTATACTTGACAAGATAAAATGATTCCAACATTTTGGCATAAATAGTCTTCTCTTTGCAATGCAGTGTTTTCACATACGTGGTAATGTGAAAACTAAGTGTGATTGTTCTCAATGAAGTGTGCTACCTGTGAAATGCAACTTGTTGGCATAAAGAAATCATTAGCAGATGGAATCCAGATACGGCATATCACAAATAATAAAAGAGAAACAATGCATACACAATCTCCCTCTTTTTGGGAAGCTGAACAAGATGGAAGTAAACTGTCTCAACCTGCAAGGTGTATCCAATTTCTTTAACACGTCTTTTCCTGTTTCCAATGAAAGGAAATACAGTTCATTTTAAGTTATTCCCTTTAGAGATTTACTCAAGAGTAAATAGAGCCAGACTTCCTGGTGTGTGTTGTGTAAGCGATGAGTGACTATTAACTGGCAGGCCAGCCAGACCACTGAAGGGAGTCTGCCTGAACCTTAGGAGACAGTCTATCTTTATTCTTTATGTAGCTCCTTCTTTTTATAAATAATCTATAATGGAATATAACTTTAAAAAGTTTATAAGCTTGAAATAATTAATGATTTATGGAATATGTACCATAAATTTTTAAAGTTCATGATTTATAAAAAATTGCAATTTCTACAATCAAAATGAGTAGGCATAAAATGGAAGTTAAATTTCTTTTGCAAGGCATGTGACACAACCAAAATGAAGTTGATATCCAAAACAAACCTATTAAATCAATTTTTTCAGTGAAAGGTAACTTCTCTATTTCCAGTACCATATTTCTGAACCATACTGGTGTACTAATAAGCAATTTTGGCTTATTATGGCTTTCTTTCTGATAAGTATTCATCCATCAGAAAACCTCGTGAAAGACCAGGAAAAAAGGGTATTGGCAAGTAGATTTTACGTAATATGCATATTTCACAAGTGAAAATTGGTCTAGGTCTTCAGTTTATTTGTCATGAACTAATTATAGGACTACAAGGACTATTTCATTCATGCAAACCAGCAAAGTATCTAATGACTTCCAGACAATAGTGGCAACTATGTAGCTGGACTTTGCCCCTCAGAACTCTAAGGCCCACATACTTGGGAGTAGATAGTACCTCATTTCCAAAATACTTAAAATGACAAAGAGACACTAAAATAATACTTAAGATGGAAAGAAATCTGATTTAACTCAAGTCAAGCTCTTTATCTGCACTTATGACTGACCTTGTACTTTCCAAATGAAAGATGACAGTGTCTTTGATAAATTGAGGATTTATGGTGTGCTAGTAGATGATACTTATGTGAAAGTATAATAATTTTGGCAAAACTAATATTATTCCTTAAATTTAGGCTGTTTAGAATCATATTTCTAAAAATACTATGTTTTATTTCATGTTTTGTTGGTTCAGATTTAAAATACTTTCCCATGCAGTAGGCGTCTATGATTATTAACAAGTTGTACACTAATTATATCATGGGGGTTTGATGTGATATCACACATAAAATGTGGTTAGAACAGATGTCTCAGTAATACTTTTAAATTTTCCTTTTGGGTAAATATAAAATCTCAAGCAGAAACAAAAGCAGAAAAATTTAAATAACACATTTGAAACAGTTCAAAACAACAGAAGTAATTATGTCCATTCTTTAATGTCTAATGGCCTCAAGTATTTTTGTGTTTACTAATATGTAAGTCAAGACTTTATTTTCATTTCTCAGCTGAAAAGTGAGAAAATTCTAGTTCTTTTTCTTGTTAAATAGTAGCATTTATTATTTTTAAAAATTTTCATTTTTGCCACCAATAAATATCAGTGGTCCCAGAAAAGCACCCATGATCTGAGTATAAGATCTTTCTTCAATGTGGTTAATTGAGCATATAACTATACATAATGATACATTTTAAAAACTGACTGAACTGTACATAAAAATTGGTATGTGCAGTATTTTTTTTTCCAGTGCTTACCACAGTTTGTGGGGCATGGTACAACACTCAGTGAAAATTTGCTTGATTAAAATGTGGAAACAATTCAGACAGTTGAATGCTTTTACATTTGGACATTCTTCCTATGGCTTCCATTCTTCCTATGGCTTCCTATGGCTTCCTATGGCTTCCACAGTCTTTTCTTCTTCCCTCACTGGCTCTATTAACACCCTATGTCAGCTCATCTACCAAGGATTACTGTGCAATTTTAGCTGGTCCTGCATAACGGCATTCACATACATTAAAATGTAGCTCAGTCAATAAGGTAAATGAGAAGTTTCCAAATTGCGTGCTACATAGCAGTAGAACTTATTTCAGGTGTGTTAGGATTTGCAAGGAAGTGAGAGAAACCTCTGAGTTCTCCACAACTGTAACATCTGGAATTTGGCTTAATTTCTATGTGATGTGATGTGATGTGATGTGATATCCTATGTCTGAGTATAGTGTGTGGATAATCCAAGCCCACTTCCTTCCACTTTTTTCTGCACACCTACACACAACGTGTCCAAATCAGAAGTTTTCTCTGTATCCAGACATACATTCCCCCGGAGCAAAAAGTATGCTACCAGAAAGACTGTTGCTCAACACACCCCCGCATCTGTCACATCACTGGAAAAGTAGAATAAGCTATTTTGAGTATGTAGTACAATTTACTTCTGAAATCTAGCCATTTCTTTCCCTCTGCTTCCCTCCTTCTTTATATTACTGAAATGGTGAGTGACACCTATCCAAAAGACCACATTACCCCTTCCCATTATTTCTGCTAGTGCTATTCCAATTCATCCCACCACTCAATAACCAGGTCAGCAAAAACAAAGTGACAGTCTTTCCACTTGGTAATGCAAGTATTTCCACCCCTTAGTCACACATCTTAAGTTTTAAATGTCACAGCAAGGAAGGAATAGAAATGACAGGGAGAGCAGGAAAACATTTACTATATTGCCACCGTGTTAGATATTTACGTATTTAGTTGTTATCACACATTGCTTTATTGAGGACATCGCAATTTGTTTTTTTGTATTTGAACAAAAAGTTCATCTACTGGAAACCCTTGAAAACTAATCTTCTAAGTCACTGTCACCAAATGCAATGAGTCTATTTTAATCTAGCCACAGTATGTACAACAGCATTGTCTATGTAACCAAACCTTTAATTGGCTTTTTAATTTTATCATTTCTATTTAAAATATTCTAGATAGGATACCCAAACCCTAATAAATACCATATTTATTTTTTTAATTTTATTTTAATGGTACCTTTTCGATGTACATATTGATAACATTCATCACTGGGGATTTGTACCTGTACATGATATATCTTGTTGCTTCTTTTTTTCCCGTTCCCCTCCCCTCACCCCCTCCTCCCTCCCTATTTACAAAAGATTTGTTTCCATTTTTTCCTTCCATTTCTTATTTCTCATGTCCCTCTGTTCCTTTCCTCCTCCCTTGTTCCCTTTCCCATGAGACCATACTCCTAAGTGAAATAAATCAGACACACATGTTTAAATATCACATAGTTTCTCTGGTGTGAGAAACTGACGTGTAAATAAAGACTAAAATGTATTATATTGGGAAAGGGAATAAAATAGCATATTTAAAAAAGAACTATATACTGTGTGTCTGTGTGTTCACATGTGCATATGTACAAATAGGTCAGAACGCAGGACTTTGGCAATGAGCCACATCCATAGAATTATTTTTTGTTTTTACATTTGAAACAGGATCTCATTAAGTCAGTAAATTGCCTAGTTTGGGCTTGAATTTGTGATTCTCCTGCCTCAGGCTCCCAGAATGATGGGATTATAGGCATCCACTACCATGCCTGACTAGGATGCAACATTTTTACTTATCATTTTTCCATTTCTTTATTATAATAAAGATTATTCGAAAATTTAAAATGTACATTATTCTATTGCATAACTCACCACAGTTTAACTAACTTTTCAAATTTGTAATAAAAACTCAGCCTCAAATATGTGTATGTGTGATGATTAATTGAAGACCTAACCCTTGAGGAGGAGGAATTTATAGACAAAATAACAAATAATATTCTTGGTACTATAAAGAGATAAGATTTTTCTGCAGGCATTTACATAATGATAAATCTTGGGCTAGAAGCGTTGGTTTTTGGTAAACCCAATCTAACAGAATGTACATTTCCTATATGCAAAATAATCACTTTGATAATAACCCAGAGAAGGTAAATTCCTAAACTCTCCCACTCATAATTCATTTGCTGATGAAAACTGAGACATGAATCTGCTTTGCTCACTAACCAGTATTACTATTTGTCTATTACATGCCTATAACACACATGAAAAAAGT
The DNA here is from genome assembly GCA_004026905.1 of Hystrix cristata. Lineage (NCBI taxonomy): Eukaryota > Metazoa > Chordata > Mammalia > Rodentia > Hystricidae > Hystrix > Hystrix cristata. Next base: position 5,780 of record PVJO010016011.1, on the reverse strand, counting down.
TTAAGGCATAACACTTAGATTTGAAAAATCTAAAACAAGTGGGATTCCAAGTTTGAAATGGTTTGAAAATTTTGAAGATAATCTCCTAAAGGTATTCTTTAAACTTGTAGACACTGGGTATACTACTTTGGTCATTTTATTTCTAGAATTCAAAGTGAGATAATTTAGACTAAATATGCTATATTTTTAAAAATTCATTTTTCCCTTTCAGTGATTCCCTGCTGCACTCCTGCTGTTCTAAATACAAACAACAATTTCAGAAAACAACTTTTCTGGGGAAAAAGCCAAGGACAGGAATCTCATACAACTTTTGCTTAGGAGCTGCATGTATGAGAAATGGCAACTTTATAGCTTATGGCAGAATAGACAGTAAAGTTTGGAAAGCAGATTTCTGTACTGCACCTGCTCACTGAATAAGAAAGGAGGACATCCATCCTGAGAGCTGTCAGTTCAAAGCCTTTCTCAAACATGAGGTTCACTCTTGTACATAAACAACAGCATCAATATAACTCCAACAAGTAATATGCATACCAGCTTCCACATTGTAACTCCCTGAATAAGAGTCCACAGGGGATTTGATTAACTGCTTTCTATGTTAACAGCATTCTTTGATATTAGAGTTGGTTTCTTGAGTCATGACAAATAGGTTAAAATAACATCCAGTGGACCAAGGGCCTAAGCCTTCATTTTAGAATAAAATATATAAGGAATGAATAAAACAAAAGGAACTTGAGCTTATAAACCTGAATTATATAAACTTTTCATGATGATTTTTGAGCTTAGTCCCAAATTCTCAAGGTGCTCTGAGGGAAAATTATTCTTGTGCCTGGAATATCGTTACTTTATCTTTCTGAATACAGAAAAAAATTTTCTTTCTGCAAAATTACTTTTATCAGAAAGAAAATATTTTATAATTCTCCACATAGAATTTTGAACCACTGCAATCAAGCTTTTAGAGTTGTCATCTTTGCTTTCTATTAGCATCATGTAATCCAATTCATTCACATTCCTTCATAGATTCCAGAACATAGATTCCTGAGTTGTCTCTTTACTTACCTCACTTTACTCTTTTTCGATCATCACCATTATCTTCCAATCAGGAAGTATTCGAAGACTCAGGGTCTACTTTTGGACTTCTGTCTTGGTAATCTCATTCAGTCTTACAATCCACATGATTGTAATTCTAAAAAGTATATACAGTTTAGAATATTCCCTTGAGCTTCAAATTTTTGTATTCTGGTATTTTACACATTATCTTATTTTAGAGATCCAGGAACATATCAAAATTAATACCACCAAGAACTTATCTTCCTCAATCACACAATCATCCCATTATTAGGAAACGACAAGTCGCTCCACTTGCTCAGATTTTTAAAAATTCCCAAAAAACAAATCAACAAACAATAATAAAAACCCTTCACATCACCACTGATTCATTCCTTCTTATCCTACACGCAGTCTCTCGACAAATGACAATTTTTCCAACTTGCTTTCATATTTTGGATATGATAGCTTCTTACCTAGCCCTATATTTGGTTTCATTTTTGACCAAATGGAGTAGCCAAAGTGATTTTATTAAAAAGTTGCAAACAAACAAACATAACAATAAAAATAACATTTTAATACTTCCATTACAAAGTGGGAAAAATCCGTTAAGTTCACTGAAAATATTTTTGGGAACTCTGTGTTCTACCTTGCTTGTACTGCTTCACTGGTTTCTTCTCTATCAGTGTCCTCCTGCTCACTTCAATGGAAATACACAGAACTCTTTTTTGTATGGAAGCATTTAGAAAACTTTGTCTTGTTTACTCACATATTCCCAGATCTCCAAATAGTGCCTGAGATATAGTAGGTACTAGTAAATATTTGCTGACATGAAGAATGGATGAATCCATAATTGAATAATGAAAGTAAATCCAATTGCATAATGAATTTCTGCATTAGTGTTTACTTTTATATACACATGATATGATAAATTTTACAAAAAAAAGTGATGTCTCTAATCTAAATATGTGAAAATTCTCAAATCATTTCTATTTAAAGGCCATTTAAATCAACAAATAAAGCTTAAATACCAGTGCCTAACTGTATAAGTTAAATAAAATAATTCTGTTTGTCCCAACTGTCTGCATATTTCAAATAATATATTAAAAATGAATCATGTGGACACTTGTTTGAAAGATCCACTTTGTATCTGCAGGTTATTTCAAAGAGTATTTTAGCTAAACTATCCTAATTTGTATATCCTTTCAATCCAAGCATGACTTGCTAAATCACAGCAACTGCATTCCTGTACATTTAAGTGGCTTAGATCAAGGCAACTCATTTTGGTCAACAGAAATGCAATGAAATGTTGAAGCTAATTTGAGCTTAACAAAAGCTAAAATTTAAAATGTCAGTGAATACTTACTACTTTACTTTTTTATTTTCCATTTAAATGTCTTTTGTTTATACCTTATCACCTACAGATGTACTTACATTTCTGCTATTTGTCACCAAAGATGCAATGATTTATTCACATCATTTCTTTCCATGTCCCACATAACAAAAGACTCAAATGATAGTACTCTCTACTTTAGGCAGACAGGCTTGCAACTAAATACAAATTTGGGGATGAAAAGGGCACCTTTTCACAATTTCTCATGCTGACTAGCAGAATGAGAGAATAGATACGAAGGAGGATTTCTTTTTTTTTTTTAATGGAGCTTCATATGTTTCCTACTTGATTACACTAAGCCAAGACAAATAGTGAAGAAAGCTAACACAAGTATAGAAAACACTATATTTAGTAGTCCCTACTACTAGTACGGTAGACCCTAGATGCCAAAAGTGCCAAGGTAAGAAATCCCACTGGAGAGTCCCCTTGTAAGTCTATTTTCCCTATTGGAGTGATTTGTTTATGTAGCATAAAATAATGACAGTAAAATCTGCTGTGACTCCTTAACAAAAGTCTTCCTTACTCATTCACTAATGTAAGTCCTCTCTCCAAACTTCACCTACCTTCTCTGATGACCTTCAAAAGATATTCCCTGTTATCCTTTAATCTGTCTGGCAAATACCAAAAATTACCACAAACACTTCTCCAAAATGTCTAGTGTCTTTGTTAGATGACTCTGTTGTAGAGACAGCACTTTCCAAACTGGGGTAGCACTGATCATTTTTTGAAACTTATTTATAATACCTGACAGAATAAATATATATAAATATACATTTGTTTATTGATCACATGATTTTATACATTTTGTACTAAATAAGGTTAGATACCTATGGTTAGCTGATTAACACAGCATTAACAAAGCAAAATTAACATTATCAAAAATAATGAATAATCTATTCAATCGTTACTAGGATTATATTTTTATCTTTTACTTTAAAAAGGTGATAATAGCAGCTACCGTGTAAGATTCTGATAATGATCAATAAAATACAACACACATACATGTACATTCTTTGTACATTCTAATAACTAACCAAAGTATTGTTCTTAGTTGTAATAACCATGAGTAATCATGATGCTAAAAACATCAACAATATCCACTAAATATAAATACAAATAAGCTCAGTATAGACACAGGTGGTATGTATCTAGAACACCCACATATACTGTAAAAATTCTACACTTCGGATAGACTGCTGATTTTAAGTAACAAGTGCCTCATTTATTCACTCTGTGTATTACAAGATGTAATATAGACTAGTAGCATAGAATATACATAAAATGTAATGAATGTTTTCATATACTATGCTAACCACAATTTTAGATTCTGAAATTTTGCTACAGAGTATAAAGCATTTTTAACTTTAAAGTTTGGTAAATATATTCAGAATGAAATGATGGCTCATTATGTTCAGGGAAATTCTCACTGACATTAACCATCAATCAGGATACAAAGCTAATGCTTGATATTATTAGCAGGCTGCTCTGAAGAACAAAGTAAACGATATTCCAGACTATCTTTAGTAATAATTAATACAAGACTTAGTAAGATGTGTGACTTAGAAAATAAGCAAATTGAAATGTTAATGCCATGGAAACTGCAATCTTATTAGAAATGCGATCACAATTCAAATAAGCAATATCCTGTGTTTCATTGTGTTATAGCTTGCTGATAGTTTGTGCTTGAATTATTGCTAACCACAATTTATCTCAGCCTGAGACACACATTTGCACTTTCTCTGGCTTTTTGTCTGATTCTTATTTCTTTATGTTGGTTAAATGTATGTATTCTCTACTCATGTGACACAAATAGGAGCTGACACCATTCGTCTCCTAATAACATCCTTCTCTGGGCCTGAATTCCTATTTTAAATTTACTTAACAGGAAAAAAAAAAAAAAGAAGAAGAAGAGAATTCCTCACAGTCCCATTTATGCTTCATTTTACTGATTTTCTCTCTTCTGGGTTCCATTTGTATGTATTCTTCTGGTAGTTACTTGAGATGTCAGGGGCTGCTTGAAATTTACAGAACAGAGACTTTAGCTTCTGGTAATTGATGCAGATTCAAAATGAAGCATAAATGTTATCCATTTCAAACGGAGGAAAGAGCTGAGTTTACTCAATTCCTTGAGGTCATAAATAAAGAAAATAAGTGTTTCCACAAGAAATTCTAACCAGGTTTGTCGATGTCTTACTTCATATTTAAAGGAGAGAAATCTGGATTGGCTCTAGCAGAGTGCTAAGGAACATGGATTGGGTTCAGATATGTCTAGTTTAAAATCTTTATTCTTTTGGGTAACTTGGGTTAGGTCAAACACTTACATATTTCATTCATAACTTGATAAAAAAAAAGACATACTTTGTATTTTGATGAAGATTTAAAAAATATTATGTGAGAAATGTTTATTACAGTGTATGGTATACCACAGTAAGCCCTCAAGGAATGCTAGCTTTTAGTACAGATATTAGTAAAGTTTGGTACTTTAGAAGTTTTCTATCATGTACCATACATTTCTATCATATATTTTGTATTTTAGAAGTTTTCTATCATATATTTCACTTGAGGTAGATAGGATTAATATTAAAGTGGGTATTTTTCAGACAAAGTAAGGCTCATTGAGGTTATTTTCTTACGATTAAGCAATTAGAGTGACTCTACGTTAGAAATTAGGTCTTCTAAATTATGATTAATTAATCTTTTGACTATACATCACTACCTCTTTTCTGTCTGTTTAGCCCGATATTTCATAGTCATTTTAATACTTGAGAGACTTCCTAATATTCTTCCACATAAATTTTTCAATTTATGTTTTTATTGAGCCATATCAGTGATGTTAATTTGTCATCGGAAATAATAACATTGCTAATTAGTAGCCTTATATCAGAGGCTATGCTTAAATATTCTTCTACCACTTGGTTATAACTGAAGTATTGTTGATGCTCAACAACAAATGGACAGACCTGTAAATAAATGGTCTAAGGTAATTTAACATCCATGTAAGAATTTAATTTCCTGCCTATTCTATACAGAGAAATAAACTTCAGTTGGATTAGAAACATTCATGTAAGCTGGTTGCAATGCCACATACCTATGTGTTAGCATACTTTAGGAGGCTCAAGCAGGAGGATTGAAAATTCAAGCCCAGCACACTCAAATACCTCATCTTTGACAAAGAAGCCAAACACCCTCACTGGAAGAAGGACAGCCTATTTAACAAATGGTGCTGGAAAAATTGGCTAACCACATGTCGAAAATTAAAACTAGATATATGTCTCTCACCATGTACTAAACTCAAATCAAAGTGGATCAAAGATCTAAACATTAAAACAGAAACATTAAATTT
>PVJO010016010.1:0-43346 GCA_004026905.1 Hystrix cristata | reverse complement strand
TTTGTCCCGGTGCCGGGGCCTCTCTCTCACCTGGTTGAAAAGTCCCGCGGTTACCAAGCACCTCCCTTCCACCTTCGTGTGTCCAGGGCGGGAGGGGGAAATCTCTCTGTCGCCTGGCAACGGATGTCGCAGGGCGGGCTCACTTTGCAGGCTTTGTCCCGGTGCCGGGGCCTCTCTCTCACCTGGTTGAAAAGTCCCGCGGTTACCAAGCACCTCCCTTCCACCTTCGTGTGTCCAGGGCCTTTTAAAATGTTTTTTATGGAGAAGTTTTCTGAAGGTCCTTCATTCCCATTTATGTCACCTCTGTTGACTTTTTACAATTTTTATGAACTATTTTCATGAATTATTTTCATAGTGCTTACTTGAGTGACTGCAATATGCATCTTGTTACTATCCTACTTCAGATTAATGTTTACAGTGGTACCTCAGTTCACGAATTAAATTCTTTCCATGATTATGGTCTCAAACCAGATTGGAAGAGAATTGAATCAAATTCAAAGGTTAGGGCCAATGTTAAGCTTATGGGGAAATTTGATTTGGTTCTTGTCCAATTCGGTTTGTGACCAGAGTTGTGGAATTAAGTTTGTGAGCTGAGGTACCACTGTACTTAATTCTAAAATAACAGAGCAACTTTGCTTCAATACAAATCAATTTCCTTTTCTTTTCTCTCCATCATTTTGTGTGTGTGTGTGTGTGTGTGTGTGTGTTGTTTGAATCTTAAATGTCCCCAGAAGACTCATGTGTTGAAGGCTTGGTCCACAGCCAGTGGTACTACTGGGAGGTAATGGAACCTCTAGGAGTTAGGGTCTATTGGAAGGATTTTAGGCCATTGGAGATATGTCCTTGAAGGGGCTATTGAGTTCTGGGTCCCCTCTTTGCTTCCTAGCCACCCCACCCCTGAGGTGAACAGCTTTGTTCTACCATCATGATGCTCTGTCTTGCCACAGGACCAAAAACAATGAAGCCAACTGACCATGGACTGAAGCCTCTGAAACTGTGAGCCAAAACGAACTTTTCTTCCTTTAAGCTGGCTTGTCTAGGGTATTTATCAAAGTTATGGACACCTGACCCTCCCCCCCATTCATTCAATAGATAGACAATATATTACATATAAGATCTGTGTGTGTTTTAAACCCATCAATAGTTGACAGCAAAGCTATGTTTTTCATTAATTGATTAAACTATCCAGCTGACCAGGTGGACAGGGGCACTGATCAGAAGTAAGACGGCAAACTAGTCATCTCCCAAAATTTAAGATCTTTCCTTGACTAAATAGCATCCCATTTGTTGAATAGCATTAGTAAATTTCCAGGGCCTGAAATTACTGTTTTAAACAATTTTGTTCACCTCTATACTTGTTTCCTGGGCGTGAGGATGTGCTGATCACTTTGATCTACTGTGGTCTGATGTTCTACCTCATAGGACATTTTATTTTCATCTTTCTTATGTAATGCCAAACTATTCTTCAAAGTACTTTTATCAATTTATACTCCTATCAGAAATGTTTTGGGATCCTTTTCTGCTGTATCCTTGCTAACACTTGATTTTTCCAGGGTTTAGGAAGTTTTTCATCAGTTTTAAGCTCACTCGGTGGCTTTTTTGTTCACCTAATGGTATCCTTAGATGAAGAGATTTAAATGTAATGAAGACAAATGAATCAGTCTTTTCCTTTTCACTAGTGGTTTCTAACCCAGAGGTGTGAAGATATGCTGTTATGTTGTCTTCCAAAATTTGTATTATTTTATTTATCACATTTAGGCCTCAGTCCATCTGAAGTTGATTTTAGATACATTAGAAGAGAGTGACATTTACTAAAAAGACTCTGTTTCTTCCACTATTTCTCTTTTGAAGCTTTACTTCTATAAATTTGCCAATGACTGTCAAAATTCATTATGGTATAGTTGTGTTCAAGAGACTGTAGCTAGGTTTCTCAATCTATCTCTCCTCATAATTGATCAAAGACTATTTTTATTAATTTTAATTTCCAAAATTTCTTTCACATGAAAATATGCAGGTAGTTATAGAAATCCTTTAAATATGTCCTAAAACCAATGAGTTACTTTCAATTAAGCTGAAAGCCTGGAAGAAGTATAATTTAAGCAACTACTACATTGTACCACTGATGTAATATTGTATTTTTAAAATTTATTCTTCAGTTTAAAAACAATTTATAGTTTAAAAAGAAGAATAAAATTATACATTAAGGATAATAACACAATATTCTAGAGTGTATTGTATTAACTAAAATTCTACATTTGGCAAACACAAAAACCTCTCAACTCACTCCTTTTCATTGTTTTATGAATTTAAACATTGATCAAAATTTCCAACTGATCTCATAGAATGACAAAATTTAAATAACAATTTAACTTCTATGTCTTCGTCTTACAGTCACACTATCATTATTGTTTACACGGGAATATTTAACACGTTTAAACACGGGAATGTGTAGAACCATAGAAAATACAAAAGCAGTTCTGAATGAGTATGAAATTACCCTTGAAACAACTGTATTATTGAGATTTTTTGCATTAATTTTCACATAGAATACATTTCCTCTTTGTTTCTTTAAAAAAATCAAGGTACAATCTACATATGGCAAAACGCACTTTTTAATAGCACACATCTGTGAATTTTCACCAACGTGTCCTGTTGTGTAGCCACCGCCGCGATGCAGACAGGCAAAGTTCCCTCAGTCTCCCCGCCCTACTTGTTAGTGGAGGATTCTTCTCGCCCCTGTGCTGAGTCTATTTTTGTCCTAATAGTTCTTTTCTCTTTCAGAATGTCGTATAAATGGGATCATACAGCATGTAGCCTTTTGAGTCTGGCTTCTTTAGCTTAGAGTGCTTTTGACATTTATCTTTCGTGTTGTGCCATTAACCATTATTCTATATCGCTGACTAACGTTCCGTTAAAGGCCTGTGTCCTCTCCGCACATTCAATGTATGAGTATTACTCCGCTTATCAGTCGCTTTTAAAACACACTTATTATATGAGGGAAACGTATTTTGGTTTGGCTTTATTGTTCCTGTACAAGTATCACAACATTTTAAATCAAGGAAAAATAAAGTTTTGTACAACCTCCTTGTGTTAAATAGTCCAGTGTTTGATAAGATAGAGGAACCTCTCCCATTGCTTCTGGCTGGTAAGCCTGGTGGGTTTTATGCTTACTTGGTCAAGTCCAAAAAGGGTAAGCTTAAAACAACTCAGATATGGAGGCCAGTTTTAGAACAGTTGCACGTGGAGCTTTTGGACAGATTGCAGAAAAATTTAGAACTTTCGATGTTGATTGAGCGCGGGATGCGGATTCGACGCCCGATAATGTGTGGTTTAGGGATTCCATCCTCTGGCTCTTGAGCACGTCTGATTTAAACCTCGGAGGAAAGCGACCTGGTGGTTGAGAGTTGAGGCTCTGGACCTGGTTATTACCTGGTCTTTCCAAGCTTCCGTTTCATCATTTGTGAACCGGGGACAACAGCAGCATCTATCTCATAGAGAGGGGTGAGAATGAAATAAAACTGTACATTTAAACGGTGTGCCCGGCATATATTGGAAACTGTTCATAGATCTGAATTTGAAAAAAAAAAAATCATTCACTTTGATCTTGTTCACTACAAGGTATTATTCTAAATACTGCAATGTGTTTCTATGCCTCTCTCTTAGAAGGCCAAATTCCTTAAGGATAGAGATGTCCCACAGTGCCAAGCGCATAGACTCTCTGACTAGTTAATTGGTTCTCTGGATCTATAGTGTCACAAATGTCACTGCCGTGATTGGGCCAACATACTTAAAGAAATTCGCGAGGAACTTGCCTGTAGTGTGAAATTTATTGTCTGATTTCACCGATCCTTCTGCCTTCAAATGTTTGTCAGTTTTCCTTCTTACTTATTCAGCTGCCTTTTGAGTTCACCAATGCATATAAGGACTTCAATGACGCCTAGAGGATATGCATATTTTTGTCCTTAATAGTATATTTTCAAAGCCAAAAATTTCCCAGTTTAATTTTAGTTGTGTAGCATTTGGTGAAGCAGAATATTTCTAGGGAATTTCTCAGGAGTGCTTTCTCTTGCTGTTCGTAGCACCTTTGGGGATTGACAGTGCTGTGTGGCGATGGAAACGTGAGATGCCTCACCCCCTTCTTAATAGAATGTTCCACTGGGACATTTTGTAATTTCCAAGGCTTGTGAGGCTTTCGCTTTGTTTTCTTCACCAATAAATATAATCTCCAAATCCTCAAAGCAAAAGCCTAAGGAGTGGAGCAGAAATTCTCAGAGTGGTCTCTGAAATTGCATTGAACAATCCTACGATTATCCAACATCCATCCTAACACAGCCACGGGCTCTGGATGTTGACTTACCTTAAAATCCATCCCTCCAAGATAGCTAGGGGACTCTTGTTTACAAGGGACAGGACCGCTGGTGCCTGCAGAAATCCTCCTGTGGTTCCAAGTGAAGGCAGGCGCAGGGGTGGGGGTGATAGAGGTGTGAACTTCACTAATGAAGAACGCAACTTCCTGAAACCTTGTCCCCTTGTTCAAAAGTGAACAGGTATAGAAATATAGTGGAGATTGTGTTCTAAAATGAAAACTTACCTCGTTAAGAAAGCCGGCTCAGACATTGGGGATCTGTCCTCTCAGGTATTCTAGTTCTTCAGTCACCTTCAGGAGCTCTTTATATCAGTGGTCCTTTTGGCACCAAGGACTGGTTTTGCGGAAGGCATTTTTTTTACATACTGGGGGGTGCTTTTAGGATGATTCACGTGCATTACACTTGTTGTGCACTTTATTTCTATTGCAACTTATTTCTACTATTATTACGCTGGATTCTCACAAACTGCACACGACCCAGAACCTTCAGAAGTGCTGTTCACAGTAGGGTTCCTGCCCCTCAGAGAATCTGATGCTGACCCGACAGGAGATGGAGCTCAGCGATGGGGAGATGCTGTAAATATGGTTGCGTTGTCCCTGGATGCCAGCTGCCCACCTCCCACGGTGTGGCTACTGGTCCATGGCCTGGGACCTGGGGACCCCCGCTTTACATCACAGAATTGAACCCGAATTCTGAAACCTAGAAAATATTTTGGCTGTGGCATGCTGGTGGTTTTTTTTTTTTTTTTTTGGTCTTTTTTACAGTCTTGCTATGTAGCCCAGACTGTCCTCAAACTTGTAATCCTCCTGCCTCAGTCTCCTGAGTCCTGGGATTATAGGCATGTGCCACTGTGCCTGGCACACCCTGTTTTCCTGCTAGCTGTGTTCTTTCATTAGATTTTTAAAAACAGTATTTCATGCCAGTGGTTTTATCAAAAGATTCCATAGTTCACTGAATTCTTTCACACTGTATTTTCATACCTATTTTTTAGATGGCAAAAATAACATATAAATACGATTTAAAAAATCATGGTATAAAATAAAGGCGAGAAAACAGAAACAACTCTTTTCCACTCCAGACTTCCAATCCTCTTTGTGTTCCTCTTTGAAGATAGCCATTGCTACCCATTTGCTTTGTGTTTTTCTGGAATTTTCAATGTATGTATTCATATTCATATTCATTCTGGGCATACCAGTCTACATCTTGCTTTTTCCACTTATTACTTTTTCCATATTAGCTCATATATACTACCTCACTGTTTTTCAAGGCTCTTAGTCCTGACCTTCGTTCTTAAAGAATAATAAGAAACTCATTTTCCAAGCCAGACATGGACTACCCACCTGGGAAAGGCTGCATGTGGTGTAATTGAAGTGGTTCTGGGAACATCTCCCAGTTATACAGCATTTTTTTTTTCTTGGCATTCCCCAGGCCTGTAATTTCCTAATTAGACCTCCAGCCCTTTGATTTTAGTTTTGTCCCTCTGCTTCAATGCAAACATCCCTGGGAGTCTCCTGTTCTTTTTTGCCCCAATCTTAGAGCCAATTCACTTCTTGGAAGCTTTACTGGCAATAAATTCAGCTGAGCTACAAAGATGCTCCAAAGTGAGGGCCCTGGGGTCAGGGGTGAGGGTGTGCGGACAGAAGAGAGGAAACTGGTGAGCCCTCGTTAGCTCACCCCCAGTTTTCCCTGTCCTCAGGTCTCTGTCTCCTAAAGTCCTTCACTGTGTGTGATCCCAACAGAGAAGACGAGACCTACAGGGGTGTCTCTTCTATCTTTTATTTATTATAAAGTATCTGTATACTCAGCAGAGTCTTAACAGAGGAGTGTTGCTTGTACTTTCTAGTCTTAGGAGTTTCCTTCTGTCTGGGAAAAAAAACAAACAGGAAAAAATAGCTCCTACTGATAACTGGATAAAGATTATGATTTTTGTTGCAGAAAAATAAAAAGTATATAATTTTTGGGATTGTTTATGCTGGTATTTTTTGAGCATGTACACATGTCAGGCATTGGGATAAAGAGCTCAGCATGCTTATTTATTTATTTGCTTTTAAACCTTTACAACAGACCTACTGAAAGTGAGGGAAAACCTGCATAAGCCCTTTAGCTTCACTTGCATTTGGTTATGTGCTTTTCGTTGACTTTCAACATCACTGATTTTAGGAGTCATGTGGCTGAGCAATGCATTACTAGTCTCCCATTAGCTTTGTGGTAGGTGACACATCTGTTGTGTGGGTCGCGATGGTACTGGTGGCCTTGGTTACTTTCCAGGAGCTTGGAGGCTGCTTTTGTTTGCCTCAGTGCAGTTGGAACCATTGGATTCTCTCTTGGGCTTGTGTCAGAGTCCGATGGTGACCTCTTTGATGTCCGAGGGTTGAAAACTGCCCTGAGATCATGCTAATGTCGCCACGTCCTCGGAAGAGCCATGAAGATTTATCACACAGACCACTGATGACTTCTCTTTTCCTCACCTGCAGTCGTCTTTCCCCGTGCTGTACATCATCCTGCCTTTTCTGCTTGTTTGTTCGTTTGTGACAGGGTCTCACTATGTAGCCTAGTCTGGCCTCAAACTCACAATACTCCTCCTGCCTCAGCCTCCTGAGTGCTGTGATTATAGGCATGTGCCACCACGCCTGGCCATCTGACTTTCTCATACCATAAATATCTCTAAACAGCATCCTTGGGGGAGGCAAATTTCACACTTGTTCTCCCATCTCCACTTTCTGGAGAATTGTTTCTCTTTTGCACAAGTGGTGGATCAGCATACTATACAGTGAGCAAAGTGGGCCTGGTTCAGTAGCAGCAGGAACGACTGTAGTAGTTTCAGTACTACTGAAACTGTCATTTTACCAATAAAAACTAAACCAAGCTTCAGAAGGTTTAACGTGCATTATGTAGTCAAGGACCGAGTGGGATCTGACTCTGCGTCACCATGAAGAGCGTCCATCCCAAGGCTCTTCCTTGAACTACTGAGGTGGGTGGAGCACCCGGCTCGGGGGTGTTGAATGCGGGCAGGTGCTGTAGGCCGCAGGAAGGCGGGGGAGCAATAGCTGAGCAGGTAAGGAGCTGGGCATGAGGCAGCTGAAGGAGCCAAGCCAAGAAACACACACAGAGGAGCAGACAGCAGGTGTGTCCCCAGGTGGAGCTGATGCAAACAGAAGCAAGGGAAGAGAGAGGAGGGTTGTTCTGCTGTCAGGAATGGAAGTGCTCATGGTAGTTCCCAGCATGGTCAAGCGTAGAAGTGGGTGCGTTAGTCAGCTTTCCAGGAGGATAACAAATACCTGAGGTAATAAACAAATGCAAAAGGTTTACTTTGGCTCACAGGGTTTGAGGTTTCGATCCATGGCTGATTGGCCCTGTTGCTTTCGGGCCTATGGCAGGGCATCATGGTGGGCAGCATGTGATTGAGCAAAGCCACTCACCTCATGACCTGGAAATGAAAAGCAGAGAGAGGAAGAGAGCAAGGTCCCACTGTGGCTTTCAGAGCATCTTCAGTGACCCAAATCCTCCACTGAGCTCCACCTCTTAAAGGTCCCATCACCCCAAATAGTGAAAATTGAGGACATGTGGGACTTTGGGGGATGTTCCCATGCAAAAGATAGGAACAGGTGGAGCCTTCATTTAAGACCATCACTTTCTTTAACTCATTTAATCCTCCTAATAGCTCTATAAGTAGGTTTTATTGTTATTCCAATTTTATACTTAATGGGGTCAGGGTGTGAAACATTCAGGAATCTGACCTCTGACCTCCCTGGTACCATTGTTTGCACCCTTTTCTTCTTTATTTATTATTTTGTATCCTAGTAAATCCCTTATAAAACATACATTATAGAATAATATCTTTTTATTTTTAATGGACACATAACAGTCACATGTATGGGGTACAGTATAATATTTTAATATACGTATCCACCATGTATTGATCAGATCAGGGTTATTGGCATATCAAGTGCCTTAAACACTTATCATTGCTTTGTGTTTGGAACATTTAAAATCCTTTCAATTAGCTACTTTGAAATTTACGATTGTGGTCAACTGTAGGATATAATATAGACGTTATATAGTGTATAGTGTTGGAAGTTATTCCTCCTACGCAGCTGCATTCCTGTACCAATTTTCCCCTTCCCCTCCCCCACATCTTTCTCAGGCTCCGGTAGCTACTATTCTACTCATTACTTTCATGCTGTCAACTTTATTTTCTTCTTTATATGAGTGACAACATATGGTATTCATCTTTCTGTACCTGACTTAGCCACAGCGTGGTTTTTAAGGCCAACCCAAGGAGCCCGATTCTCCCTGTATTCTTTCTCCATTCCTGCTTCATTCTTTCTCTGGCCCTGAGCCATTAACATTCCCTTCCAAGTGACACTTGGCTTGTCTGTAGTGTTCACCCATTCAGAGTGTAGGTCACAAATGTCTTGAGGTTGGAGAAGACACATGATATTTGGCACTGGTGGTGACGGTGGGTGCTGCTTCCATATTGCTTGTGTGGTCATCTGAGACTAGGTCCCCTTTGACTGTGACCTTCTTGGGCCTCCCAATGCCATTGCAGGCCGGGGAGCCGTGGTGGCTCATGGAGCCCTAGACCGTAGCTCCCCAGTGCCCAGCACCTGGTGGTAGCTCTGGGGACCCATCAGAACCTGCCTGCAGTGACCAGGGCTTTGCTGCTCGCTCGGCCGTGGGTGTTGTCTTTACCACGGTGACTTCACTCTTCTGTTCTATTCCTGTTTTCACACTGTGGGTGGTTGGTGCTATTTATCTTCTATTCAGACTCTAGGAGACAGGATCTGGCTGGCATGGCCGGTCCATAGTCAGAGTAGTGTCCCTTCTGGGCAGGGTCTCATGCCAAGCCCCCTCGTAGGCCACTACAACCTTTATGTGTGGTCCAGGCATCAGTTCCTGGCTGTGATGAGTTTGATCTTGGCAGAATCTGACGTTTGCCAGGAATTTTCACTTCAAAGTGATACGCAACACGATTTCTACTCTGTTTAATGTCCAGTGCATCAATCTTGAAATAATCAACTTTTATACAAATATTCAGACATTAGTTACACACCGATTAAATAAAAAAGAACTCATGAATTTGACAAATTTGATTTGTCTCAAGTTTAAAAGTTGATTTCAAATTTAATATGAATGTTTGCATATCTCATATTATCAAATACACTGGCTTGTTTTAAATGATTTACAGAATCAAAACATGCAAGCAATATTTCAGTTTTATTTCATTTTAAATGACACATAATAATGGTACATATTTATGGGCTACAGTGTGATGTTTTTATACATATATATTATCTAATGATGAAATCAGGGTAATTAGCATATTCATCACTGCAGACGTGAGCCATGTTTTCAGAGATTACAAAGTCACTCTATGTGAATTATAGAAATCAAATTATTGAACAGAAAATGATAGCTTAAATTTTGAATCATGATAATCAGAAATTTTTGAGTTAAATACTTTTATAAAATAGTTATATGTGTCACTGGCAGGGAAACCATTTTTTGAGGGAGATTTTCAATGTTTATTTGTTCCAATATATTGCTTTCTGTAGAAATGGTTGCCAAATTTTATACTCTTTCTTGTGATATGATAAACCTAAGATAGTTTTAAAGTAAGTTTTGGTGTTGAGTAGTTTGTCCTCATGTACTGCTGCCATTTACAACAAAATTAAATAGACCCTTAAATTACAAAATTTTATAAATGTACCCAAGTGACCATTGCTGAAAATAATTTTCAACACTTCAAAAGGCGTTATCCTGCGAGATTTTGGTTCTGACACTGTGTGTTAAAGTTCCATATATATTACCTTTACCTCGATACATTGTTCAGTCAATTTCAATGGTAAAATTTTATATAGTTGTTGTATCTACTTTCATTGTTATTCTTCAAACTATGTTAGTTATTTACAGCAGTGGAAAAGGCCAGAGTATTCTTTTGTTTTAATAAAGTTTAAGGTGCGATATTTAATTTTTTAATCTTTTAATTATTAATTAAGTTTATTGGTACATTTAAGATATACATGAGGATCATATTCATCATAGGGAATCTGTATCTGTACATGATATATCTTGACTTTTCCCCCTACCTCTCCCTTCCCTTCAACTCCTCTTCCCCTTCTTATTTACAGAAGTTTTGTTTCCATTTTTCCATCTTTTTGCTTTTTCTTTTCTTTCTCTTTTCCCTTCCTTCCTCCCTCCCTCTCTCTTTCCTAATTCTGCTTCCCCTTTGAATATTTTCTTCCTATTGCACAATATCTATTATTTTGGTCTTTATTTTCACTCTAGGAAGGGGAAGCAGCCTCATTTCAATGGAAAAATCTCATGATCTGCTTATCTAAGATCCAGACTGATTTTCAGAATTAATTTGTTAACCTAACTCAGAGCCACCCAAAAGAAAGCATCAGACCATCGCAAGCATCCCAATGCAATGCCGCCAGAGTCTGCAGCATCAGCTTGGGGGATTCTTGCTAAAAAATATTGTATCTGAGTGTAACCATGAGGAAACCATCAGAAAACTCCAGATTGTGGGGCATCTTACAAAACATTTGGCCTCTCAACTTGTCAAAAATTTGTCATGATGAGAAATACAGAAACAACAGCAAGATGCAGTGAATAACACACAATGGAAATGGAGGAGTCCGTAAAGGAATAATTTGGGAAATCTGAAGATGAGCTGCAAGCCAAGTATACAGAGTTAGTGAATTTCCCAGTGTGATAATAGTGCTGCAAACTCACTGGAGAACTCTTCTTGTCTTCACATGCAGAAGTATGTAGACAGAGCCTTGTGGCATCTGACTTTCCAGTTCTTCAAAAAAACAGCAGTACACACAGCGCAGAATGTTAATAATTGGTATATCTGAGTAAAAGATTTTTGATGTTCCTTGTGTTATTCTTTCAACGTCTACCCATGTTTGATATTTCAAAATAAAAAAGTTGAAGATCAGTTTCTTTATGTTGCAAATAAAATATCTCCATTTTCTGATATCCTCTTTGATCTCCTTTTTCAGAGTACTGTAGTTTTCAATGTAAAGATCTTTTACTTCCTTTGTTAGATTGATTGGTATGTATTTCATTTTTTTCCATGCTATTGTGAACAGTGTGGTTTCCCTAATTTGTCTCTCAGTGAGTTTGTTGTTTGTGTGTAGGAATGCTATTTATTTTTGAGCATTGACTCTGTAGCCAGCTATGCTGCTGAATTTGGTCATTAAATCTTGAAGTCTTTTGGTGGAGTTTTTGGGATCTTCTATGTAGAGTATCATGTCATTAACAAATAATGATAATTTAACTTCTTCCTTTCCTATCCTTATTCCTTTTATTTCTTTCTCTTGTCTAATTGCTCTGGCTAATTTTTCCAGAACTATATTGAATAAGAGTGGTGACAGCAGACATCCTTGTCTTGTTCCAGATTTTAGAGTGAAAGCTTTCAGTTTTTGACCATTTAGACTGATCTGTTGGTTTGTATAGATGGCTTTTATCAGATTGTGGTAAAGACCATCTATTCCAATTTTCTGCAGGTTTTTTTTTTTATCATGAATGGGTGTTGGACTTTGTCAAATGCTCTTTCTGTGTCTATTGAGCTGATCATATGATTTTTGTCTTGGACTGTGTCAAAATGGTGTGCTACCTTTAGTGATTTGAGTGTGTTGAACCATCCCTGCATTCCTGGGATGAATCCTAGTTGGTCATGATGCATAATCTTCTTGACAATTTGCTGCACTCTGTGTGCCAGTATCTTATTGAGGATTTCCACATCTATGTGCATTAGGGAGATTGGCCTGAAGTTCTCTGCAGACTCTGGCTGTGTCACACCAGGACACTTGTGATGGTCTGATTCTTTCTTGTGAGTGACACTTAGTTGGGTAAGAAATTACTTTTGAAAATTAATCTGGATCCTAGATAAGCAGATCATGAGATTTTTCCATTGAAATGAGTTTGCTTCCCCTTCTTGGAGTCCCTCCACCTGTCCCTAGGAGACATTAGCATTAATATCAACACGCTGCAACTCCTCAAGTGTCTGTATAAATGAAGGTGAGAGAGTGGATTGTGGGATTTGCAGGGGAAGGCAAGAACAGAGGCCCTGAGGTAGGATAGAGTGGGGACACCACAACATGGTCAGGGATGAAGCTCCACCAGTGTGGGACAAAGCCAGGGATAGGACCCAAGTGGAGGCAGGGAGCTGATCCTGAAGGCTTTGGGAACATGGGTAAGAACCTTGACTCCGGGCTAGAATGATGCGAATAACAAGAGGTTCTGGGCAATAAAGAGATGCGGTCTAACTTACATACTTTTCTTGTCACTTAGAATTTTTTATATTTATTGAAAGTGATCTTTTAGATAGGTAGAAAGAGATTCTTATTGTAAATTCCTCCTTGTGCATTCACGAAAAAGGAAGCCACGAGTGAGAGAAATTGTTGAAGATATTTCTAAGGCGGTGCGACTGTGTCTCAACTGCCCCTTGACTGACTGTGATTTAAAGAGCGTGTTGACCTCAGACACGTTAAATTGAGAAAAGACAAGGTTATAAATGCCTGTGTGCCAGCTTCTTGCTTCAGAAATAGAACAGTCCATGGCTCTGTGGATTTGTGTGCCTGCCTGCCTCTGTTTACCTTGGCCCACCCTGAACCTCTGGGTCCACCAGGCCCTCTTTGTCTCTCACTGCAAATGTGTGCCCTCCACAGGCCACAGCTCAGCTCCTGAGCTGTCCTGATGTTTCTCCTGTCCCTGGCTCTTTCTCACAGCACAGCCACAAAGCACCCTTGCTCCTGTGTGCTGCTACTGTGTCCTGCTGTGTGCATCTCCTTCACTTTGTTGCTTCTCTTGCTCGCGGACAGCTGGCTGCTCTCAGGGTGTGCAGCCACTAAGGCCTTGGCTGTGTGCTTTCTCCCGTGCCTCTGCCAGAACAAGGGTGAGCGTCTCTCCACCCCACAAACCCCGGCATCATGAGGTCTGCAGATGGACTTTCCCACTCTGTCTGCCAGCAAAATTGAAAGCATCATCCTCCTTCCCGGAGCAACCCAGGTGCCTGGATCCTGTCTGGCTGAGTCTACGTCCTGGGCTGAATGTCTGCCTGTGCTCAGGGGCCTGGGGAGTAGAGGATCAGGGAAAGGAAGAGGAGGGAGAGGAAAGGGCCTCCAACCTACATTCCTGGGGCGCCAAGCCAGGACATGGTACCCTGCAGAGCTGGGTGTGAAGGGGGTGCCAGACTAGAGACAGAGGACTCAGGCTTCAGCACCGTGGTGTGGCCTCTGCTGGGCCGTGGTACAGGAATCCAGCGTTTCCACTCCAGGAACTGGCCCCAAGTGTGGCTCTAGTACCTTCCTGTCCTGGCTCTGGCCTAGCAGTCCAAGGCTGCAGCTCTTGGGTCTGGGATGTTCTGGTACAAGGATTCTACCCTATCACTCTGTGCGGTCCCCAGGAGCACTTTATGGCATCCCCTCTGCCTGGGGGTGCGGTGGGGGTGGGCAGGACCACCGACTGACCCAGGAGGGCTCTGGAGTTCCTCCAGGCCATGCTGGCTGTGTGAGTGGGCGTGTCCATTGCCTACAGGGCCTGGACAGGGGTGGTGGCTCCCCCCAACTTGGAAGACTCTCGGGCTCTTCAGCCTCTGGTGGCATCCGCACCCCTCATCTGTTCCAGGGTTCCTTGCTTCTTTCCAGGGACACAGATGGCTGAGGAGTGCAGGAGGGTGGTTTCGGGGTGATGGGCACCCCCTTCTGCCCTGTGGCCTTTGGCTCTGTCTGGCTTCCATCTCCCTGGTTCTCATTGCCTGCCCCAGGCCAGGATGGGCCGAGGCTTAGGGAACAGATGTTTTATAAAAGTGTTTTTAAACCTCCATATCTTTTCTTATCTTCAACTACCAGCCCATTTCTCAGCTCCCATCTACAACAAAACTTCCCCAGAGTATTGTGTACATTTTCATTATGTACATTTCAATATTTCTTTATGTACATTTCCTTATGTTCATTTTCATGGCTTGTTCTCTGCCCACTCTGAACAAGCTTTCATCTGCTAACCTTAGTCTCATATAGTCATAAAATCTTTGGTATTGCCAAATCTGATAAGCAGTTCTCAGGCCTCGTCACAGTACCTGCAGTATTTCACATCACCCTGGCATAATCCACACCCCTCTCCTCTGTCAACACACACCTACATCATCTTTGGCCTTCATGGCTCTCACTCCTTGCTCCTTACTGGAAACAATAAAGAGCTGGAAGCGAGACGTGGGCCTTATTCCCTCCCACGTCTGAATACCATCTGCACACTGCAGACACCTAGACTTGTATTTCTGCTCCACTCCCGGCCTTGCCCGCACTGCCATCGAGTCTGGCCTGGACTGGTGAAATAACCTCCTAAGCCCTCTCCCTCCCTCCCACTCGGCGCCCTTGACCCACAGCCGTGCTACCGAGATGTCAGGGTAGCACCCAGCTGTCCCCTGTGGGCTCTGCTGGCCCCTGTGGAGGAGATGGCACTTTCTAGGGGAGGAAGGGTGACCTTGACCTGAGGGGCCAGTTAGCCGTAAGGGACAAGGACAAATGGGTGTGTGATAGTGAGAGATCACAGAGGGCAGGAAGGGATAAATGTGACCAGGAGGAGAGACCCCAAAGAAGAGGGACAGTCACAGTTTCCCTTATAACTGGAGATGAGGGCTGGGGAGTGGATCATGTGCTAGCGCCAGGGTGGCAGAAAGATGAAAGAGAGAGAGAGAGAGAGAGAGAGAGAGGGAGGGGGTGGAGAGGGAGGGAGAGGGAGAGAGAGAGATAGAGAAAGGAAGGAAGGAAAGAAAGAAAGGGAGAGAAGTAGTAAGAGCGGTGGACAGATGTTGCCATATCCCATAGCCCCTGGTGTCCCTAAATGGCCTCCTCGGCCCTTCCACGGAGACCTGCACAGACAGCTATAATCTATTTATGTACAACGTAACAGGCTAGGATCTATTTATGTACAATGTAACAGACTGATCTATTTATGTACAATATACAATATAGTCATGTACCGATGTTTAACTTCATCCAGATCACCAAAAGAGAAGCGACTGATATGTACACTGTGACAGAATGGGGACTGTGGGTGTCACATGACCAGCCCACGATCTGCTGTCATCCCACCAGCCCCTCGCAGCGTGGGAACACAGCAGGAGGCCCCCTGCTTCAGGGCCGTCCAGATCTCTGGCCCAGACTTGGAGGAACAGCAGCCGTGCAGAAGACTGACCCTGGCCACACCTGTCGCCTGCAGCTGTGTCCCTCAGCCACCTGGGAAGGCCTGGTTTCTCTCCTGAGCACCCCGGGGACACAGTCCCCAGGACTCACCAGGTGTGGCTGGGTTGTGGCCGAGGGAAGGAGGAGACCAGGGCCACAGAGCTCCAGGGGAAGGGTCGGAGTGTACCCGAAGCGTCTAGGGACGTCTCTTCTGATCCCTGGGGATGGGCAGGACGTGGCCCAGTGCCCTCCTCACATACGCATACCATCTGGAGATCCCGGTACATTCACCTCCAGGACAGGAGCTTCTGCAGTCGCTGACTTGGCAAGTCCACAGCAGGGGCAGTGGCGACAGAGGGGTCACCAGGCCCCACAGCCTGTGTCCTGCGCACAGAACACCAAGGCTGCAGGCCCGGCCTGGGCAAAAGGCCAGGGATGGGAGTGGCCGTCCAGGCCTCAGCAGGGTGGCCTGGTCCAGGGTAGCGAGGGCAGCCAGCAGGTCCCCGAGGGCCCCCACCGCTCATCCTTTGAGAGACAACAAGAGATGGGATTCAGTGTTGTGACTGGCGCTAGGTGAGAGCAGAGAGAATTCATCTATTGGGAGAGGTAGGTTGGGTGGCAAATTCACCAATGGGGGCTGCGCAGTAGTTTCTTCTCTTTAAATTATATTGACGCATAATAACTGGACATATCTAAGGGATACTATGTGATATCTCGATGTGTGCAGACATTGTGTGATGATCAAATCAGGGGAGTCGTATACAGAGTATGCCATTTCTTTGTGGTGAGAACATTCGATATCCTCTCTTCTGGCTACACTGAAATACACAATGCATTGTTAGCTGTAATTATCCTACTGTGCAATAGAAGGCCAGAACCTTTTCCTCCTAAGTAACTTGAGATTGCACACTTTGCCAACTTCACCCCGCCCCTCATCCTTTCTTCCTCTCCCCAGACTGTCCTCACCATTATTCTCTCAACTTCACGAGATCAATATTTTTAGATTTCACATGAGTGGGACTGTGCTATATTTGCCTGTCCTACCTGGCTCATTATTTATGACACCGTATCCTCCAGGTTCACCTGTGATGTGGCAGAGGGTAGGATTTTCTACTTTTTCATGGATGAAGGGCAGCTCCTTCAACACATGGCATTATACATGGTGTTACATGCTGGGAAAACTGGATCTCCACATGCAGATAATTAAACTCGAGCCCTACCTTTCACCTCGTAAAAAAAAAAAAATCACTGAAAATGTATAAAGATAAAGAGAAGACATGAAACTATCAGAGAAAGTGTTGTTTCTTCTTCCACCTGTACTTCTCAGTGACGTCAGTCATCTGTGGAGGGGACGGGACCTTGTAGCACATCTACAGCTACTTGTGAACCAACTATATCTTACTGGGAGCCCGAGAAAAGAGTCGTTTCTTCAGGAGCTCATACTGACCAGATTCTTCTGTCTTTGGCTGCAGCACACGCTCAAACCATTTATTAGAGTCCAGCACATAGCGGAGTTCTTGATGTATGTACCCTTCCAGATTGTAAGTTATTTGAAGATGGATACTGTGCCGTACATATTTGTGTTTAGTCCATAATAGGTGCTCAAATTGCTATAAATTTCCACCAATATTTATGGTCTTTACTTTCTAAAGAATTTAACTCTCATAAAACTAGCAACTCTCCCCCGACAGGCTAGTGGATTAGTAGGTTGACATAGAAATTGGTATACTGTTGCTATAATTTGGGAAAATACTCCAATTCTTTTCTAATAATAATCTCGTCAATCAAACTGGGGAACTTAAGTCAGCAGCCCGCGAAGTTCCCTTTCGACACAGAGCAGCTGGTGTGTTAATCTGTAGATTCTAACTCGGTAGGTGCGGAGCAAGGACTGAGGCTCTGCACTTCCTAAAAACTCCCAGCCGGTGCTCATGCTCGTGGCCCACGAATCACAATGTGACCAGCGAAGATGCAGGTCCTCGAAAGACTGGACTGTGCATCAATGATGGGTGAACAGTTAAGCGACATGGAAGATGTTAACACTGCTGTGAAAATATCATGACGATTCCTCTCCAGAACTTTACATCTTGCAAAACTGGAACTGTGTTTACTAAACTGTTTCCCTTTCGCTAGTTCAAGGTCACATAACTAGCAAATGACCATGTAGGGATATTTTGCCATGAAAACTTACAATTTAACAACCACTCAATCCTACATCCTGTCGGTTTAATATGAAACACGAGACTTACACACAAATAAAAGTGGAGCGTTTCTGATGGAGCCTATCGGGAGCAGCGTCTTGCTTTCCAAGCCGCGCTTTTGGACTCTTCTTCATGTTGCAGGCGTTTACCCTGACAGTGAATGTGATGCCTGAAACCAGCTCAGCATTCTTGGCATCCAGCCTGGTGAACACAGTGGCTAATGCCTCTCCCATTCTATTAGGTGGTAGCACTGAAGTATTATCACTGGTTTGAAAACGTTTCCCGAGGAGACATTTAGAAATATTTTATTTTATTTTATTAAAACAGCTTTATTGAGATATAATTTACATAGCACACGATGCACTCATTTAAAGTGAAATATCCATTCATTCAGAACTACTCAATAGCTTTAGTATAGGCACAGAATTGTGCAACTGTCATCACAATCAATTTTTCAGCATTTTTATAACCCCCAGAAGGAATCCCTACACCCTTTAGCCACTGTCCCTTCGTCCTCTGTCTCATCCCTAGCTCTGGCAAACACCTGCCTACTCTATGTCTCCACTGACTTGTCTGCTAAGCATATTTTGTATAAATAGAATCATTCAATATGTGGTCTTTTGTGACTACCTTCTGTTTGTTTTGTTTTGAATCATGTGTTAAGGTGTGATTGACACACAGATGCTGTAGAAATTCAGTGTATACAACCGGATATGTTTGGAGTTGAGTGTACACTTGTGGAATCATCATCACAACCAGTGCCGGAAACTTATCCCCTGCCTTTGGGAGTTTCCTCTTCCCCTTTATGTGTGTGTTTGTTTGTTCCTCTTGTGGTTAGAGAACTTAACATAAAATCTATCCTCTTAGCAAAATTTTAGGTGTACGATACAGTATTATTAATTGCATGCACTATGTTGCACTTGAAATCCCCAGAACTTGTCCATTTTGCGTGGCCGAGAGTTTGTAGATGTAGCTCAGGACCTCCTGGGGAGAATGGAGGGGTTGTGGAGAGAACATATGGATGTCTGGTTTGGCCAGTGATAGGTCCCTCAGCTTCTATGCATCTCTGACTTTGAGAGAATGAGTGACCTTCCCCTGTGCCAGGACCAAGGGTAGACTGGGTTTGTTAACAGTGTACTGATGGGTCGATTGCACAAGGACACACTATTGTCCCCTGCAGATCAGCCTCATTGCCCACCTCTTCCCCACTGTCCTTTTTGGAGTGGAGCTGCGGAGCTCTGGCCTCCTGGGCTTTAGAACGCCCAGGCTGGCATGTGGTTCTCAAAGAATAGCTCTTTCTGTTCCCTCTTACTCAACTTGCCAGGGTTCTGGGCTCCTTCTGGACGACTCAAGCTTCCTTGATGTTATGGTTTGTGTCTAGATGTCCCCCCAAAGCCTCATGTGGTAAGAGATAGCTGGATCTAGAGTGCGTGATTACTAAATTGATCCATTGATCGGTTTGGCATTGTTCTGCTGGGATCAAGGATGTGAGACTGAGATTGGGGGTGGGAGTGCTGGCCGCCCTGGAGACAGGTAGCCTAGATAAAAGATACAGGAAGAAGCTAACTAGCTGCTTGTTTGCATTGCTGATTTGCATACATTCCTTGCATTTTCCTCACTTTACTTTGCAGCCGGCCGTCTGCCGGTCTGCCATGCTGCCGCCTCAGACCCAGCGGACTATAGACTGAAACCTCTGCAGACTGTGAGCTAATAAACCTTTCTTCCCCTAACTTTGGGTGTCGAGTATTCTGTCCCAACAATGAGAGAAAAGTAACTAAAACACTTGGGTTACGCAAACACAAAATGTCAAGTGCAGGCTTCACTCACGTCACGCCAGAGCAAAAACCAAGCCAGGCTTTAAATCTATTGCTTCAAAAGCTTCCCCACAAAAATGCCTTCCTTACTTGGGGTTTCAAAGATTCTAACTTCTGTCCTGCCTCTTTGCCAAGGGCTCTATCTGTGGCCCATGTGGCTGTGGGCATGTTATTTAACCTCCCAAGGCCTCTAATTAATCATCTATGAAATTGTGGTGGGGGGTGATGAATGGTAACCCACCTCTTACAGTTATTAGCACAGACTTGGCTGCTTGACTTGGCCTTAGTCCACCTTCTAGTTTGATGAGTAACTTCTCTGAGCTTTGGTTTTCTCATCTGTACAATTGAAACATTGCTTCATATGCTACAATTTTGCTGTGAAGATTAAAGGAAAGAAGAGATATGCAGAGATTAATGCAGAACACGAAATATAAACAGTGCTCAATATTAACTATTACGATCTTACTATGTGCTTTATGAAGTCCATGGATCACTTTGGGTGGATGTCATCTATAATTTTTGGAAATTATATGCAAATATTTATGTGTATATCATTTGCATATTTTCAGAGATAGGATTCCATGATGCTCATCTGATTCTCAAAACCTTGCTCCTTAAAGTTGAGAATCTAGATCAGTGATGGTGAACCTTATCAATGATCCAAACAGCCTGCTGTGGCATGTGTGCCGAAGGTTCACCGCCACTGATCTAGCTGCTTAGCTGTGAAGCACTCGCGAACTCAAGGCACGCCTCTAGACCGGGCTCGAAGCTACCCTGTCTGTACTCAATATCGTGTGTTTGAACTTGGAACCTTGCGAGCGAGTCTCTTCTCAGCCCATATTTGTCTTCTCACTCTACATCCCTTCTTCATGGCCATTTTCAATTTATCTGTGTGTGTGTATCGTGGCCATCTGCCTTCCTCACTGAGCTGCAAGATCTTTGAGAGTGGAGACAATCTTTCTTGTATCTAATATTAGGAGTTTAAGTACAGACCTATAAGCCAGGGGGGTGCCTAGACACACTAGGGGAAATGACCAAAGATCTGGACGCATCAGAGCAGGGTTGCTAAGAAACCCCGAGAAACCATTACTCTGCAGGCCAAGTCGGGAGAAGACTTGAGGGAAGACCTCAGTCATTCAGGGCCAGATCCCAGGTCGGGGCCGAACTCATTTCTGTCCTCAGGTGGTACAAGAACTTTCCTTTCTCCGGTGTGATTGCTTGTACAGGTTGGGACAAGTTGGTAAAATGTGGAAATAACAACCTTGCTTGTAATGCACTGGCTAGCCCTGCTTAGGCAACTTTGATGGAAAGAGAAAATGGAAAAGCGGGTAATACCTGCTCTGCGCTGTAAACTGGGATTGTAGTTGGACTAAGAGGATATCTCTTGCTTGCCCAAATGATTCAAGGGAAATCAGCGGATCTTTTGGCCTGGAGACCTGGACTGTTGCCTTAGTGTTATGCTTGACTCAGAGCAAACGGTTCTTTTTGAATTTAGCAATCTAAGTATAGAGAAAAGAGCTTTTAAGAATTCTATTAAATTATTAAAAATAGAGTTCTACTAAGTTTGGTAAGATTCAGAATAGGTGCTATTTTTCTGTTTCTATCTCTTCTTCTTACTGGCTTTCTTGTAAACCATATTAGTGAAGATTGATTTACCA
Source organism: Hystrix cristata (assembly GCA_004026905.1). NCBI lineage: Eukaryota > Metazoa > Chordata > Mammalia > Rodentia > Hystricidae > Hystrix > Hystrix cristata. The sequence continues at coordinate 22,114 of PVJO010016010.1, read as the reverse complement.
TGTTGTTCTTTTTCCCTAGAATTTACATGCCACGGTAGAGAAGGCAAAACAGTTCAGAAAGCACTTAATTACCCTTCATTTTTCAAATTACAAATTCATTTTTCCATTCATGTCATGTAAACAAAGATAAAAATCTGAAGACTAACAGAAGCAAGTTGCTTAAAATCCGACTGCCCGTAATCACATGATCACTTACCCGCCATTGCCATTTTAAAGTATTTCGTTCTTGGGTGTATATTTAAAACTTGTAATTATAGTTTACATAGAAGTTGGTGTCTTGCAGTTTTCACTTAAACATTCTCATAAGCATTTTTCTTGGTGAGATAGTCTTTATAGCACCACAGTTAGTGGTTGTAGAACATTTTATTGAGTGTACTTATATAGTCTCCTACTGATGAATGCTCAGGCTGTTCACCTGGTGTGTTATTATACTAACTCCACCATGAACATCTTAGTGTGTGAAGGTTTTCTGCAGTTGGAATACTTTTCCCAGGCTTGGTTCCCAGAAGTAAAATCTGAGCCCTGGATCAGTGCATGTGAGGGTGTGGATGCTCTTCCTGTGCACATCCCAGCTGCCCTCCAGGGGCTTATACCAGTTTGCCCTGGCAGCAGCACCGTTGGAAAGTTCCAGGGTTCTCATCTGAGTTACTGCTTAAAAGGTGATATGGAATCAGACTGCCTTGAGGGGTGTGTTCTGATGGTCACTTGCATCTAGGACTGTTCTGCAGACACATAGCAGGTGGCGGGCTACACCCCGCGTCCCTAAAGGTGCTGGCATCGTGAGACTTCTCCCCTCCGTGATGGGCTCACCTTGCTCATGGTTCAGAGTAGAATTGCATCTTCTAAAATCATGAACCAGGGGACACTAACAAGTAGAATTCGCAATTCAGTTTGCAGTTAGACTCTTGAGACAGCTCTCACCCATCACTTTCTCTTGCTGGGCATTGCTTGCCTTTGAATGAGAAAGTGAAGCCTTTGTCTTGTGTCAGATCTCTATTTGCCCCGGATGTCCGCGGATTGCTAGGCAATCAATATTTCTTGTCCCACTAGCTGTGCTCACAGTTGGCACTGCGTCCCCAGCACCCAAAAGACGGCCTAGAGAGAGTAGACACGCAATATGTATTTGCTTTTGTTTTGGTGCTGGGGACTGAACCCAGAGCTTTGCACACACAAATTGTTCGCTCTAGTACCAAGCAATATACCTCAACCCTTGATGTGTCTTTGTCACGTGCAGGAATGAATGACTAGAATGGGAGCTTGAAGAAGCCTTATTTTGTACGGGGCACACAGCAGACTTTCTGTCTGCTGACCAAGCATGTATTTTTCTCTCCTTTCTTATCGGCAGAACTTTCGTTTTATTCAAGGTTGCCATGTACTTCCTTGTCCCCTTACCTTAGAGTGGGCCACATGACACAGTTCTGGTGTACGAGATGTGGTGATGACACCTTCCAGGGAAGGTGATTTTCTTCTCTCCTGCTTCCCTCTGTTTCTTTTTATGAGTCTGGAGATAGAATGGCCATTTTACCACCAAAAGAGAACACACCTGAGGATGAAAGTCACAGGCTGGGGACGGCAGAGAGAGAAGAAGATAGGAGCCGGGGTGTTGACGTTATCACAGGGTTGCAGTCCCGGGCTGGTTGGTACATTTTTAGAAGCTTAAACCCTTTTTGGATAAGGTTGGTTGGTTTTCTGTCGCAGGCAGCAGAATGCCATCCTTTCAGATATGAGCAACTTGAGACCCAGGAAGTTCACTTGCTCAAGGTCATAAAGATCGGGTGGGCTGGAAATAAGGCCTGCCCCAGGTCCGCTAGTCAAACTACCTTCAGGCCTCCACCAGCACTCCTGCTATGGGTTTGATTGTGTTCCTGAGTTCCTGTGTGGGAAATTTAATCACCAAGGCAGCTGTGTCGAAAGGTAGGCTCTCCAAGAGGTGATTCTGTCACGGACAAATGGTGCTATCAGGCAAATGAACTAACGTTGTTGTTAGAGGACCATTATCAGGAAAGTGAGTCTGTTACAAACACAAGTTTAGACCTCTCTTTTCTCTCCCCTCCCCTTTCCCATTGCTCCTTCTTCTTTTCCTTCTCCCCCTCCCTTGTATGTCTCTTGCCCCTACCACTCTCCACCCAGGGATGACAGCAAAATGTTCTCACCATATGCAGACTCAACCTTGGACCCCTTAGCCTCCAGACCTATAAGGAATAAGTCTGTTTTTTCCTACCAGTCTGTGATATTCTGTTGTAGCAACACAAAGCAGATTAAGACCACCCTTTTCCATTAGTACCAATTTCAGAAAAAAAAAACTCCCCAAAGTACTTGGAAATTGACTGCAAGTAGTTCTGTTTAAAACAAACTTGATAAATATTTGTTTCTGACCAATTGAGGGACAACAGATACCACAAAGATGCTTATGAAGATGTTTATGAACATGCTTTATATCACCTGCTCTAGTCTAAATGTGAATTCCCTAGAGAGATATTTAGTTAGTAGAAGAGAAAATACCAGGAGATTTTGTTTAAAAATACTTTCATTAGCTATGTTAGCCTCACCCTCATATGTGATAGAAAACTGGACATCAAATCTGAAACATTTGATTTTGGATTTGATAGTTCAAAATTTTAACAGGGCCTTCTGTATATTCTTTATTTTTTAAGGTAGTATAGGAAAATTGCCAGTGTGCTTTCTTGTTGTTCTCACTGTGTTAAAGTATGGGCCCTTTGGCACTATTCCTCAAATAGCTGCTTTTAACTGACATTTGAAAAGCTTCTCTAATGGTCACATAGTTTTGTTCCTGAATAAATAGTCCTCTACACTCTAAGACTGACTTATAGAAGAGATTCAGATAAACGAGTGAATGAGGGTCAAATTCATGTGGAGTCTCATTTGCTGAAATGATACAACAAATAAGAGTTTCCATAAATCATCTTGAGTATCTCCTTCTTAAGCCAGGGAGAAAACTCCCCTTGAGTTTTGCACTTGGTACATTTGTCTGTGTATTAGTCAGCTTTCCCATCTCTGAGACAAAATACCCAATATCCACAACTTAAAAGAGATGTTTACTTGGGCTCACAGTTAAGGTGGGTTCAGTCACTGGTAGGCAGGCTCCAAGGCAGAATCAGCATGGTGAAAGTGCCTGGTGGAGGAAAGCTGTTCAACCCACAGAGGCTAAGAAGCAGAGATGACAGAAGGAACCAAGGACAGGGACATACTCTTATAGGTTACTTTCCCAGGGTGCACCTCTCCATGCCATCCATACTCAGTGGATAAGTATAGTGTCCTTAGGATCCAATCACCTTTTAAAAGCCCCACCTCCAAACACAAGACTTTTGGGGGCCATTTTACATCTAAACCACAATCATCGGCAACAGGTAATTTTCTAAATGTGGGAAGAGAATAAAAAGTATTTAGGAGTCAGACTGCATTTTAGAGTACTGTAAAGATTGTGGTTCAGACAGCCCTGTGAGTATGCTACTCCTTTTGACTGTTATCTTTTAACTGTTTTTCATCAGTCAATTTTGATAGTACCTTTTTACATGGTTGCTGTTTTAACTTTTGCTTTTTATTAATGTATGTAAGATAACTTCCTCCTACTGTCTCCCTCTGACTCTATTCTGCACTTCTTGTCATGTTCCTCACTGGTCACAAATCCAAAGACAGAGAGTGCTAAGGGACCCTGAATAGCCCCCCTACCTTTGTCCGTTCTTCCCCTGCAGCTCAGAAGTCTTGCCACTATCTTGGCCATGCCTGGAAGTGATGCTGGGTATCGCTACTGCCATCTGTCTCTCAGCCCAAGGTTGGAGTTAACACTGAAGATGACAGACTGCATTTATGAACCATCCTTGGTGGCACACACCACTGATCACACTGTCCCTGGAGCACCACTTATCTTTGGGTTCCCAGGTATGGGGACAAAAAATGTTCTTCTGGTTGAGCCAGTTGGATCAGATGTCTAGAAATGGCAGTCCAAAGTATTGACACATTGAAGAAAGGCTGAACAAACCCTCAAAGAAACCTGGACAGCCATCTGCAATGTCACGTCATCTGGCAACCTCTGAGAGTAGCATGTCCAGCCCATATCTCTCTTACGATTTGATAAATGACAACTACTAGTGGCTACCAGGTTTAGCAAGTAAACATAGAGGATTTCCAGTTAAGTTTGAATTTCATACAAACAACAAATAACTTTTATAAGCATGTCCCAAATACACATGGGATATACTAACAATTATTCTTCATTTATTTGAAATTCAGTTTACCTGGACGTTCTGTATTTTATCTGACAACACAAGTGCAGGGAAGACTTCCCGAGGTGCCTGTGAAAGTGCACGGGGCTCATCCATCCTGGGGTCCCAAATCTATATTTGTCTTGGGCTCATTTTAATTAAAGACCATTACCTGAGTGAGCCATTTCCGGACATAGAGAAGGAAAACCGTAGGGTTTCTGGCTGGATCTTGAGCCTTTTCCTCTAGGGGCAAGGTGACTCTTTGAGACCCTCTTTGCACTGTTCAGCCTGTGTTCTGAGCATGCTTCATCATTACTTGGTTCTTCTTCCCTTTGTATGTGATCCACCCGTACCTCAGGCCAACCCCAGGAGGACACTGCGTGAATGACTGATGGAGGATCTGGCCTATCTAGGGGTGTCTTTTCCTGGCCTCATCGTGTGGGTGCTTCTCTCACCAGGTCATAGAAAGGAGTTTGTCAGCCAGGACAGCTTATTGCCCCAGAAACTCTCAGGTTCCAGTGTCTTCTGGACTCTTGGCATCCTGCTGTCCTGCTTCACTTAGCTTAGGAGCTGATGGGGGTCCAGACCCTGCCTCAGGGAGTCACCAAAGAGGGAGTCCTCCCCTCTTCACAGCCCAAACTTCATGGAAATAAAGACAATTTCCTTTTCTTCTTAGTTAGGATTGGCCGCTTAATGAGAAATATTTTCTATTTAGGAAAGTGAGCAAAATCAAAGCTAGGAAAATAGTCTATATCCTATAAACTGCTCTATTTGCAGAAGTCACTTTCTGCCCTGAAGTGACTGCCGTAAGGCTGTCTGCTTGGTGCAGCCGGGGGAACTGCGTCTTTCACCTTCCCCATCTCTGCAGCTTCTCCCGGACCAGAGGAATGCACTGAGGGAGAAACGGGGGTGCGTCCTGAGGTCAGCCGCGACCTTCACCCATTCCCACCTTTGGTACATCCCTGCAATGTTCCCACACACCAGATTGTTTGGCTTCCTCCTCTGACCCCAAAGGACCCACTTGCTTGGTCACCCTGCCTTCCCGTGCTTTCTGGCCCCACCCAGGGCATCCCTGTGGCTCTGTCTCCACGTCCCTCGGTCCAGCTGGGTCCCTGTGGTGGGGACTTGAGGCCACCCGTTGGTCCTGCAGCCATGGAGCAGCCTCTGTTCCCAAGTGTGTGTGCATCTCTCCAGCTTCCTGTGATGGGCAGACATTTCTGCTCCTCCGTTCTGCTCCTCTCCTTAGCCCACCTGCCCTGGGCCCCACTGCTGGGCCGCCACTCTGGGGTGGGGAGAAGCTGCTGGCCTTAGCTCCTTCACTGCAGAGATCAAGCTCTCAATCGCAGGTGTCACAATCTTCAAAAAGCGTTATGAAATATTATTTCATTTGGTTGCCAAACCATATCTGACTCCCTTCCCTGGGCTCATAATGGTAAAAAGAAAGCAGAAAAGGAAACCAGTTCATCAACAAGAGAAGCCGGGAGACTTTCCACAGTTCTAATCCTCATTCAGCAACTGCTTATTGAATGTTAACATATGTGACCTAATTTTCTCCTTCAACTTTTTGAAAAATGAGGAAAGTAAAACAAGCACGTATCACTACACCCCATTTGACACTGTCTCCATCATGGGCTGTCACCCTTTCTCTTGATCAACTGAATTGCGTTTCCCCCTGAAACCCGCATATTGGAGTCCTGACCCCAGGACAGTAAGCTCCTTTGTCTGTGGTTTCAGTCCTAGCCGACAATGGTCTGATAATGTTAAGTGGAATATTCCTGTAAACAATTCACAATTGTGTGTCATTCTGAGTAGTGTGACCTGCTCCCTCCCATCCAGGACTTGAATTGTCCTTTGTCCAGTGATCAGTCATACAGTAGCTCACTTAGTAGCCATCTTGGTCACCAGATTGAGTGTTGTGGGATCCCAGTGCTTGTGTTCAAGTAGCCCTCACTTTATATCCTGACAGCCCCAAAAGGGCAAAAGTGCTGGCAATTCAGAGATGCCAAAAAGAAGCTGTAAAGTCCTTCATTTCAGTGAAAAAAGTTAATGTTCGCAACTCAGTAAGGAAAGAAAAGACTGTACTCTGGAGTTGTTAAGATCTACAATAACAGTCTGAAAAACTGGAGGAGAAGAAAGGAATTCATGCAGTTTGGCTGTCATACCTCAAACTGCAAAGATTGTAGGCATCCTTCTTGATAAAGCCTAGTAATTCACCTCACCTTGCCTCATCAGATAGGCGTCGTATCATCTCTTATCACAACAAGAGGAGTGAATACAGTATAATATGATATTTTGAGACAGAAAGAGAGAGAGAGAAGAGAAAAATAAAGACCACATTCACATAACTTCTATTACAGTGTATTGTTGTAATTATTCTTTTATTAGTAGTTATTGTTGAGAATCTCTTTCTATGCCTAATCGATAAATTAAACTTTGGGTATACATAAGGAAAACATAGTATATATAAGATTTGGTACAAACTATAGTTTCAGGCATCCACTGGGGGTCTTGGAATGTATCTTCCATGGAAAAGGGGACCACCATACCCTAAAATGTGACTGTATTTGGAGACAGGGTCTTTAGAGATGTAAGTGAGCAAAATGAGGTTACTAGGGTGGACCCTAATCTGATACGACTGGTGTTCTGCGAAAAGATTAGCACACAGACACCTAAAGAGGGCACGAGATGGTGATTTAGCTCAGTGGTTAAAGTGCTTGCCTTGCAAGCACAAGGGCCGGAGTTCAATCCCCAGCACCAAAAAAAAAAAAAAGAGGGCATGAGATGAAGACCCAGGAGAAGATGCTCTCCGCATGGCAGAGGGGAGATCTCAGGAGACTCAGCCTTTCAATACCCGGAGCTCAGTAGCCTTCTGCACATGTAGGGTGCACACAGGATGGCACCGTTGGGAAGTGGTGGACACTTGAGGGGCCTGGGGAAGTCTTTGGGTTGTTGGAGGACTTTCTTGAAGGGGATTGTGGGCCTCTAGCTCCCTCTTCATCCTCTTTTGCTTCCTGGCCGTGAGGCGAGTGGTTTCGCTCTGCCACACACTCCTGTGACCATGGTGGGCTGCTTGCCACAGGTCCAGTGCAGTGTGGTGAACTGATTATGGACTGGAATCTCCAAAAGTGTGAGCTGAAATAAACTGTTTTTTTTCTTGATAATTTGATTAGCTCAGGTGTTTTGTCAGAGTAATGGAAAGCTATCTATACAGCCCTAGTAGGCTGATATAGTTATAGTTTTGTTTTTCACCACACAGGAAGGTTGTCATCTTCCTGGCCTGGTGTGAGGTTCCAGCAGGCAGGTTGTGAAGGAAATGGAGAGGGGCTGGGAAGGGCAGCATCCTACACAGGGTCACTCTCTCCTCGCTGAGGCCTCTTGCTCCCCTTTGAAAACTCCCATCTCTGCAATTACTATCATGTCCTGTGGGAAGGAGGAAGCACAGGCTCTGGAAAAGACACAGGGCGTATTCCCTGAACCTTGTCCCAGTGAGGTGGAGTCTGGCTTTCTAAATTTTATAAAGGCTTTACTTATGAATTTTCTCCTCTAAGTCCCTACAGTGAGTGGAGGAAACAAGGTAAAATGGAGGAAATGAGAGAAAAACTCAAATCCAGTAGTAAAAATATCACTTTCTAGTTGTAAAATACACTACAGGTTAGCAGCACTTAATACTCATGCTTATTATCAACCCCATATGGCAGGTAGAAAGGAATCATCACTGTTCCCATTCCACAGATGAGGAAAGTGAAACTGATCACCTTGCCCAGGACATTCAGAGAGTAAGACATGGAAACAGAACACCAGTTCTGAGTGGGGGGCTGCAAGCCAACGCTGTTCACGTCTTGCTGTGGCCCCTCCTTTGGTAAAAGCACCGAGATTCCTCCCTGCCTCTGCCTAGACCAGCACCCCAGCGGTGGGGTGGGGGAGGCCCATCTGCTGCTCCCCGCCTGCCCTTTTCTTCAAAAGGACCATGTGAGTTTGCCAGTGGATGTCAAAAACACTCACTTTTGCCACTTCTCAAAGCCTCCCAGTCACACAGCTGAACAGAAACTCAGTCTGGCTGTGGGCTGTGTGGCCCCCCACTCCAAGGGCGGTTCCCTTTAAAATTAAAGCTCAGTGTGTTGTCTTCTTTTTTTTTTTAATTCACAATTTATTGTAAAGGGAGAAGAAAATCTCCTGCCCTAGCAATTAAGTTTGCAGAAGGCCGGCCTTTGAGCAGGGCTGTAAAACCGCAGCTGGTCCAGGAGGAGCGCATTTGAAGAATGCCAGCCTGCGTTCTTTCTGCTCGGCCCTTTCTTTCCTTTGCACAGTGTTGAGGCATTTGTCAAGAGGCCGAGGGGCAGTTCAAAGCTCCCTGCTGCTGATGTGCATTTTCTCTTTGTGCTGGTGGGTTTTCATGTAAGGTGAAGCCCTCATCTGCTTGCTTCTGTGGCTCTGGGCAGCCCACTTGTCGGCGATAGCACAGAACACAACTGGGCCGGGTTCGGAAGCTCTCTGGCCCCGATTCTGAACTGGTGGCGCCTGGTGCCCAGGGGACCAGGCAGTCTCTCCCGAGCCATGTGCAGATGATGACCCCGATAGGCATGGAGAGCTGCCGGGAGCAGCAGAAATGGCTTTTCTTCTTTTGAAGAAAAGGTGTATCTGGTCTCTAAAGCTGCTTGTTGGTTGAGTGCTCGCTCCAGCCCTCCAGCTCACATTTCCCTCAGGGACAGACGGAACCCTGGTGCTCCGCAGGCCACTAGTGGCTGAGCGCCTTTGCAAATCAAGATTTTCTAAGCTTTGGCTCTGGCCGAAACAATAAACTAGGTTCAGTCACACTCTTTGGAGAGCTCTCCTCTCCGTGAATTCTGAATTAGTGATGATCTAGGACAGGGCGAGCTCGACGCAAAAGGGGCATCGCGGACGGATGGACTCTCAGGTGTTGCCAGGGTCCCCGCCTCCTGCAGTTTGCACCTCTGTATGGTCCCCGATGTGGTGACTGAGCGACTGCATAACGGTGCATGAAGACCCGTAGGATATCTGCGCTCCTGCCTCTGCTGGCGTTGAGGACGCAGGCTGCCCAGGGCCACCCAGGGTGGGGGGCTGACAGCAGCCTCCACCAGCTGCCAGCGTGGACTCTGAAGCCCTCCATGCCGCAACCGAAAGCAAGTGAGTTCTCCCAACAACTCAGGTGAACCTGGAAGCAGCTTCTAGAGCCTCCAGAAGAGAACGAGGGCCACTCACCACTTTGACCGCAGCGGCGGGACCCTGACAGCGAGGACTTGGATGGGCCAGGCCCAGACTTTGGTCCAGAATCCGGGAGGTGACCGGGACACATATACTTGTGTCCTTCAAAGCTGCTAAGTGTTCGGTAATTTGGTACACAATAATGGATCGTAAATACAAGGGGTTTGTGGGATAAATGGATAAAGCAATGTCCTAGGAGTGCCGTGTAGCTACTACAGAAGGCAAGCTATGTAAACTTTTTGAAAGTGCCATTTGCACTTGAGGAATAAACAACTGGGCTGATTTCTTAGCCCTGCTTTGAAGATGGGGAAGAAATGCTTTAAGGAAAATGTGGGGGAAGCCCTGGATTCAGCACTTTCTGGTCTGTGCTCTTGTGGGAAGAGAAATTCCAACACAGGTGTGATTAAGGCCATGTGCGGGGCGTGTGCCCGGCCTTTGGGTCCACACAGAAGGCCGCTGTGGTGGGAGCTGAGTGAGCCAGGGGCAGGTGAAGGGGGCAGGTCCGGGGTGTCAGGAGGAGTTCTCGAGGGGGGTTCTTTGTTGTCAGCAGGAGGACTCTGGGTTTTCCTGGGTGGGCCGGGTAGCCCTTGAAGTGTTTGAGAAGTGACTGGGTGGATCATTCTAAAATGATCTGTGCTCTCAGTTGGATTGTGCGAGGGGGTGCCTGGGTGGCAGAGGTTTTGGTTGGTTCTGTATCCCTCACACTACTTCATTCAATGGCTGGCATACTAGTTGCCCAGTGCGTGTTTGTTCAATTCAGCTAAACGTGTAAACCATCCTTCGTTATGGTGAGATTTTTGGCATACCAGGGAGTTGAAATTCCAAATATTCTTATGTTGTTTCACTGGAATTGGAGAGATAGATAGAGCAGGTGGAGAAAAAGGTAAAGCTGTACTTTGAGAAAGGCAATTCTGGCTTTCAATCCTTCCCCAAAGATCATGGAAAAGAAAATGAATGGGCAGATGTTACCTCAGGTGAGTGAGGGGATTTTTGCCTGGAGATGCTAAAGAGGATGGAAGAAAACCTCTTCAGCTTGTGTGTGTGTGTGTGTGCGCGTGTGTGTGTGTGTTTGTGTGCGTGCGCACACGTGTGCGCCCTCCTGCTGGGACTTTGTGTAGCTCTGTCCGCAGCATCTACTGCTTAAATTATCTTTTTTTTTGGTCTATTCATCAAGGTGACTGCCACGTTACTCAGCATGCTTTGCTTGTTTCTTCCTCAGAAGAGTCGGAATCTGGGGAACCCTGGACCAGTCCTTCTGTAGGAATGCATGAACAGTTGAGGCGCATACACAGATATTTGATCAAAACACCAGTCCAGATGTTGCTGTGAAGGTCTTTGCCGAATGCGATTAACATTTAAATCAGTAGTCCGGTAAAACAGATGGCGCTCCACAGCGTGAGTGGGCCTCATCCAATCAGTTGACGGTCTCAGGAGAAAAAGACTACAGTTCCTCCAGCAGGAAGAAATTCTGCCTCCAGATTGCGTTGGGGCTGAAGGCTGCAGGCTCAGCTTTGCTGGGTTTTCAATCTGCCAGCCCATCCCATGGATTCCACACTGCCAGCCCACAGCCTGTGAGTCAAGTCCTTAAAATAAATCTCTCTTTTACTCTGGGAGTCACAGGGAGGGAGGAGAGGGAGGGAGAGAGAGAGGACTACGTGCTACAGAGGGAGGGTGGCACAGAAGTGTGGGGTGGGAGGGGCTGCTCAGTCCCTGCAGTGGCCCCCACTTCTGCTCCTCTCACCCCCCAAACTAGCCTGACCTCCGAGTCCTGTGCAGATGTTCCAAGAAGGTGACTTGTGGGGGCCCCTCCCCCAACCCTCTGCCCTTTCTGTCCTTGCAGTTTCTCGATCTCTGGTCCTTTGGACTGGGCTTTTCAGCAGGGCATGGGGGCACCCTAGCAGCTGTCACCTCTGCAGTGAAGAGCTAGGTCATCTTCATTTCCATCAGGCTGAGAGCCCACGTGCTGACCTCGGTCCTGCAGACCGCGGCAGGATGAGCAAGGCAATGGGAGCAGCCTGCGTGCGCCCCACATCCTCCTGCAACTGCAGCTCTCCCTCTGCTGTCATGTGGCAAGCGCACCGTGTCTTCCCAGTGTGCAGAGCTGCAAGTCCCTGTAACTCCTCCAACGCCAGCGACGTCCCAGGGCGCCCAGCGTAGCAGCGCTCTCAGCTGCCCCCGGTGTCTGCTGTTTCCCACGATTCCCTGGCATTGTCCAGTGGACAGCTCCATCTCCGTGGGGACCCTGTGCGTGCGCTGCCCCATGTCTTCAATCTGGCTCCAGCTCGTCTGGAGACTCAGGCCCGTGTGCAGAGGGCGAGGATCCCCCGCCTTCCCGCTGCACAGCCCTGCCTGAGGGACTTCCATTTCTTATACACAGCTGAACTAAAAGCTGAGTTTTGAAAGCCATCTCCTGATTATAGCACTTCTCCTTGGGGCCTGGATCCTAGAACAAGTTCACAGTGGGTGGCACAAGGGAAGACTCCCACCATCCTCCTGGGCAGGTCACCGCCAACCCCGCAGACACACCCGGGACTTCAGGGCCAGTGGTCACTGCTGTGCAGGCCCCGGCTGGACCCTCAGGGGAACCTGGATCTGTGCTGTTGCCGGGATGCCAGGGTCCTGGACAGGGGAGAGGACAGGTGAGCAGCTCTTGCTACTTGAAGCCTTGACTTTCACACCTAGAGAAGGTGAGACCCTCAACTGGCTGGTCCTTGGACTGTGGTAAACTGGCCAGAGTTGTCGACACTTGCCCTTGCTCCTGGGCTGAAATGCTTTAAGCATGCAAGAGTGTCTGTGTGTGCTAGTGCTCATCACAGAGTGTGGCCTGGCCTCCCTCAAATAACTGCGTCATGAATGAAGGCAGAAAGTGAATGAATGAGGCTCTTCAATTATGAGTTGTGCCTTTCTTTGACTCTCGGAGCACCCATTATGTCTATCAGTTTCTCCTCCACAGGAACTACTTTCTGTGCCCCCTCTTTTCCTGCTCTTCTTTCTTTTTTGGAACGTAAACATATTTTCTCTTCTGAAGATCATCATTGCAGAGTCCTTAACTTGGAAACCATTGTGTGGTCTCCAGGAAGAATCCCGTAAATGGGATTAGGAGGATGGAGAATGAAGTTTCAGTGCAGGGCTCATGTATCAAGAATAAAATGTTCACTATCCTCCCCACTGATTCATGACCTCCCACATCCAATTAGTTGAGTTATGCTTGTTGTATATACTAAGAAAACAGGAGACACACATGAGCGCTGACTGCCTGAAAAACGAGGAGAGGAAAGGAATCAGAAAGCAGCGTCCTCAGCTTGCGTCAGTTCAGGGACAGACAACACAGCGCCCCTCCCAGCTGGAGGGAGAAACAAGCAGTATAGTTGTGGTCCATCAGCCGGCTTGACCAGGAGCAGATGGGCAGTGTTTCCAGTGGGGAACACTCAATGCCAAAACCACTGTGGACACAGAGAACACTGCTCAGTTCACTCACAGTACCGCAGTGTGTGTGAGCGCACCATGTCTCCAGGACTTTCTAGTTGACCTCCAACCTATTGGCTGCTTCCCTGCGAAGTAACTTAGGTTCTCTGCAGTGGACTGGGGGGTATCTGAGCAAATTCCAGGCATTTCTCATGGTGCTCTGGACCCGTGAATTCTCTAAGGCCACAAGTCAAGCAGGGGCAGGTAAGTGCAAGGCGCTAGCTTAAGGGTGCCTCTCCTGGCATGCAGCCCATGAACAGCTTGCTCCTTGCTGAGCACCCGAACAGGAGCCTGATTCTGGGAGAAAGAGTGGCTTCTCCTCCACCCACCTCCAGTGCTCATCAATGAAAGGCAACATGACTTGCCTTCGTGACAGGAGGGATCTAAGTCTCCGAGTACTTCTGGAATCTACTCAGGACTGACAAACTATGAAAGCTGGCTTTATTTTATATCCCCTTGTCTTTATTATGCCATCAGATTTCCCAGTGTCTTCCTTTATGCTACCTTTATTTCTTCACATTACAGACCTAAGGAAAAACTCAACATCTTTTCCTATATCATTTCCTGTCTGTATCAAATTCGTCCTGTGCTCTACTCCCTGCAGATTGCAGATCTCTGACTGTCAGAGTCCAACCACTCAGTGGTGACACAGCATGGAGACACACAGTTGTCCTTAAGCTGCAGAGTGCAGAGTGCAAAGGACCACCCAAGAGCAGCATGTTGGGAGAAGCTAAATCCAATAGCATGCCAAACACGTTGTCCTTATAGATGGGCGAAGCAGAGGAAGAGAGAACACAGGGATGAGCTGACGAGACAGAAGCCACAGAAACTAGATGAGAGAGAGACTTCAAGGCAAAGACCTGGAAACAGAACCTAAAAAATGGCTCAGGGCACGAGAATATGTCTTGCAGTTGAGTAAGATGAGAGAGCCCATCAGAGATTGAGCCTCTGTGCACTGAAGGAGACACCCCTGAGGAACATCAGCCCCACAAGCAGGGAAGCATGCAGCACACCTGTTGCAGGATCATGGCTCATATCCTCCCCAAATTCCTATGTTGAAACTGTAACCCTTGAAGCGATGGCATTTGGAGGTGAGCTCTTTGGGAACAATGAAGGGCAAATGAAGTTGTGAAAGGGGAGCCCTACTCTGTTAGGGCTGGTGCCTTTCTGTGGAGAGGAAGTGGGCAGAATGCACAAGGAGGAAAGGACATTCTCTTCAGCAGCTGCTGACAGGAAAATCAGATATGCGAAAGAATGAAATCGGAGCCCTTATGTTACACTACACCCCAAATCAATTCAAAATAAATTGAGGACAAAACGAGACCTGAAATTATAAGACTCCTAAGAGAAAACATAGGGGAAGTCTCCTTGTCGATGATTAGTTTTGATACAACACTGAAAGTTTAGGCAACAAAAGCAAAAGGAAACAAAGGAATTACATCAAACTTAGACGCTTCTGCACAGCAAAGGAAACAATGAAAAGGAAATAGAGCCTATGAACGGGGGAGCATTTGAAAACCACATGCGATAAGAGGTTAACATCTGAAATATTCAACTCAACAGTAAAACAAACAAAACCAAATAAAAAACAGTGGAAAGATGAGCAATGGGCTGTCCAAACGTATTCCCAAAGAAGGCACAAAAGTGGCCGATAGGTATATGAGAAAGTGCTCAACATCGCTGATCATCAGGGAAAGAGGCAAATAAAAACACAGTGGGATATCCTGTTAAAAGGGCTGTTGTAAACAAGTCAGAAGTAACAAGTCCTGGTGGGGATGCGGAGAAAAAGGAACCCAGCACACTGGCATGCTGTTGGTAAGAATCTAAATTAGCACAACCATTATGGAAGACTGTGTGGAAGGGTGTCAAAAAATAGGATTACTATATTATCTGGAAGTTCTTCCTTTGAGTATATACCATAAAGAAATAAAATCAGTATCTTGCTGAGATACCTGTACTGCACTACTTACAATAGCCAAGGTGTGGAATCAACCTAGTATCAATCAGTAAAGAAACAAGTAAAGAAATTGTTATATGTATGTATCAGAATATTGTTCATCTTGAAAAAAGAGAAAATCCTTCCAATTGTGACAATGTGAATGAACTTGGAGGGCATTAGGCTAAATGAAATACGCTAGATACAGAAAGAAAAATACTACACGATTTTACCTGTTGTGTTAGTTAGCTTTGTGATACCCTAACTAATACCTGAGATAGCAAACTTACAAAGAGAAAAGGCTTATTTTGGCTCATAGTTCTGGAGGTTTCAGAGTATGATCACCTCATGTCAAGACACAAACAAGAGAATGATGAAGAGGCCAGGCTCCCAGAATCTTCTTCAAGGACGTATCCCCAATAACACAAAGATCTCTCATTAGTTCCACCTCCTAAAGGTCCTATCACTTGCCTGTGGACTTGGTCCCACCAAGTTGAGGACCAAGGACCTTTGGGGGACACTTAAAATCCAAGCGATAGCATATGTGGCGCCTAAAAAAGTTGAATACCTAGAAATAGAAGGAAGAACCCTAATTATCAGAGGTGGGGAGGGAGAGAAAATAAGGAAATATAGGTCAAAGGGCACAAACTTTGGGTGAATAATTCTAAGGTCTAATGTGCAGCCTAAGAAATGTAGTTAAGAACATTGTACACTAGGGATTTGTCCAGAGAGATAGATTTCAGGTGTTCTTACATTTAAAAGGAAAGGGGGGGAAGAAAGAACAGTAAAAAGGAAAACAAGAGGTACTATAATTATGTGAGGAGATGGGTATGCTGATTTGACTGTATTCATCATTTTATGACATATACATGTATCAAAACAGCATGTTGTATAAGAGTCAGAAGAGCTCACCCTCTGCTGATGCCACATGAACTTGCATAAGTCGGCTGTGCTATGGGCAAGAAGAGAGGCCTTGCCAGGGTTTGAACCTCCTCGTACCTTGACCTTGGATTTTAAGCCACTCGGCCTGTGGTATTTTGTGATGGCAGCCAGAGCGGGCCACAATAACACCCAGAGGCCATGAAACCTGCACACCATTCACTGGGCCACAGGAGGTTCCAAGTGCTTTGTAGAGTGCACTCGTTTCATCCTCATGGTTTTAACCTCACGAACCAATGAAGTAAGTTCTAGTTCATCCCGCTGCAGAGATGAAGAAAAGCAGGTGCGCAGCACTCCCTGGAGCCAGGTCCGAGTTCAGGTGGCCCAGTGTCTGGAGCCCGGGGGCTTTGCCCAGGACATGTGGCTCTCCACTCCAGCCTGGATAATTAGCCTTGGACTTTCGTGCTCATGGGACTTCAGCTGTAGAAGCTTTAGTTACCATTGCAGCTGGAAAGGCCAGATACTTTCAGGTTCCCCTGACTGGTGGCTCCAGGAAGTCCCCTCTCTGCCCTTGTGTGGGGCTGTGCCTTTAACTGTAGGTCAGTGGCAGGAAAATCAGACTGAGGAGTTGCTGCGAAGTGACAGAAAAGTCAGGCTTCCTGTTGGCTTCGCCACAAGCCTTTCTTCACTTTGTCCCCATTTCTAGTCACTAGAAGACTCTGCAGTCATTTCCAGGGCCCATGAGCCTGCAGAGCTGTGGAGCAGGAATTCAGAGGCCTTGTTCATTGGCCCGCAGCCATTCGGAGAAGGATGTCGCTGAGCAGGTGTTAAACACAGCCCTCCCGCCCCCATCTCAGGGAAGTGATATTTCACTGCCACCCAGGAGTGACACAGAGGAGAAGCCAGACTGTCCTTGGGGTGCCCAGCTGCTGACCATGCCAGGGAAAATGAGGGGTTTCCTGTCACAAGGATTGCAATACTGTCAATCATTCTGACACTCCAGTTGTTTTAACGGAAGAAATCGTGTGTCAGAAGGGCCGGGTCAACACATGAGACACCATCTGGGCCGCCCAGGCTGTCTAGGAGGCTTCATACAGCATTCATTGAAACTGACAGCTACTGCTGGGCATAGACTTTCCCGGACAGAGCGGGGAGCAGCAGGGCAAAGCGAGGAATAACTCCATTATCTCTGCTCTAATAGAGGAATATGTACACCGGAAAGGTCAACTCGGTGAGGGAAGCAGCCTTCAATATTAGTTTTCTTCTTTGCTCTTTTCCTAATATTTGGCTTTTATTGCGGATTTAAAACTTTTTTTTTTCCTAGCAAGAACTTTCCAGGGTATGTTTTAAAATCATAGTAAAATAATTCTGTCTTATCAAGCATGGAAAATACCATTTCAAAAATCTAATAAGATGTGTCCTAGTATACGCGTGGATCTGCTTTATTCGCTAATTCTTAGTAAGCTGAAGAGTAGTCATGGAGGCCTCGGTGATGATAAGGACGTTTGCGCTCTATCGGGGGTGTGTGATGCGCCAAGTGTTCGATGTACGTTATTTTCTTTAAGCTGCTAAACAACTGTGTGAGTTGAATGTTTTTCTTAAAGATGAGGAAATGGACAGACATCGGAATAGAGCTAACTTTCCCAGGTTGTGGATGAGCACTTAAGATCCAAGGAAGAGACCAATACTTAGCATTGCACCTGCTCTGGCTGTGAAGTAGGCTGTGATCTGCCTCTGTCTTAGTTACTATCTCATTGCTGGCACACAATACCTGACACCCAGAAATTAAAGGAAGAAAAGTTTGTTTTCAGTTTGTAGAGGTTTGTAGAGGTTTCAGTCCACAGTCAGCTGGTTCCAAGGCAGGGCAGCAGCACGGAGGGGCCTGGCAGGAGAGAAGCGGTCCGGCAGGGCAGGCAGAGCAGCTTGACTTCCTTCTTTCCCTTTTTATTCTCTCCATTAGTGCCAACCACAACCAGGGTGGGTCTTCCTTCTTCAGTAAATCCATCATCCACACCCAGAACTGTGCTAATCCAATCAGTGGGCCAGTTACTCCCCAAAGCCCCACCCATGAGCGCAAGAGGCTTTGGGGGAGACAAAGATACAAGCCATATCAGCCTCCTTTAGCCTCTGCTTCTTTCTGTGTAACTTCCAGGACTGGGGCCCTTGGATTGCCAGTTAAAAACGAGGCTCTGTCTCTGTTGGTTTCATTCTTTATTTTCCATTTTGCTCCGTTACTCTTCCCCTTTACTTCGTGTTGCAACGGAAGTGCTTAATTATACACATCTACTAGGCAATCACTCCCTCAAACTGTCAGAGATTATTGAGAACTGAAAATAGATTCAAAACCTAAATAATGATGAAAGACTCTCCAAAGATTCTGGATTTATTTGGGAATATCATTGCAATGGGAATATACGCACTCTAGTAAATTATGTGTGCATTCAAGGAGATTGAGGAAAGGGGCCTTTTTAAGGACAAAATGAAGAAGATTACATAAATTATTTTGAAACAGATCTTGACCACGAGGATCAAATCAAAGGGCGGCATCAGGCCATGATGAAACAGGCAGTTGTTGGGCAGATATCCTTGTAGAAGTACATTTTGTGTAATGTTGCGATGGCTTTTGTGCAAGCTTGTGGTTCTGGAAGAGTCTTTTGTGACAGTTCTTGTTATCAGACGTATGCGTGCGAGATCTGCTTATTTGTGTATTATTTTCATTAGGGGTTGAAAATGACATCATTTTCTTTCTGACAACTTTCACAGCCATTTAGTCCTGGTCATCCTGGAGTCCTCGTCCAGGGAGAAGGGCAGCAAATTAGCACACGATAACTCTAGAGTTTATGAATGATATATATGGATACATATCTTTGGAGGTGGGACCATATATAGATGTGTGGTCTTTAGAGAAGGGACCATTGGGAGGTAAGTAGAGTTTGATGAAGTCACAAGGTGGGACCTTCACGATGAGATTAATAGATTTATTAAAAAAAAAAAAAAGAAAGAGTTATGAGACTCTATCTCTACCATGTTAGGGCACATAGAAAAGACAAGTCAGGAAAACAACCCTCACCGGGAACTTACTTAACCAAGATCTTGCATTTCTCTTATTTCGACCTTGACCTTGCATTTCGCAGCTTTCAGAACTGTGAGAAATAAGTGCATGTTGTTTAAACCACTCAGTCTACATTATTTGTATTTCTAGCAGACTAAGACAGTGGCTAACAACAGACTAAGGCACTCCTAGTAGAGAAAACAACAAGGGCAGACGTGCAGAAGCTGTAATATTCAGGAGTCTTCAAATATGGTAGACCTTCGACCACTTGAGTGAACAAGCCCTGGTGTGTACTCATCTGTGACCTTGCTAAGGAATCAAGGGGAGGAAGCCCCAGGGGAGCACACCCCTTCACTGTTTCGTGTGCTTGGCATCACAGGACTCATGCAACACCCAGCTTGATTTCAGGCTCGTAAAGACGCTGTGAGTAAACTGTTTTGCAGACTAGGGAATTGAGGAAATTATATGTTAGACTGAAATGCACGACTCTGAGTGTTTATGGAGGTCCCTGGGTGAATCTCTTGTGGATGCCAAGGTTCGTTACAGATCTGAGATTCATTTCACCCCGAGTCCAATAAATGTGTGTTGATTTCCTGCTATTGTTCCTTCACTAACTCAGCTGTTTACTTGGCACCCAGCTTTTGTTGAGCATTGCTGCTCTGGGCCAAGTACACACTGGTGACAAAGCCCATACGGTCTCCACCCTCGTGGAGCTCACAAAGTGGTGGTGATATTAAATATGTAAGTAAACATGCTTGGTTGTGAAGGAAGATCCATGCTACTTAGGTAAAGAGCCTAGTGCTGTGGGAGAGAGGAACAGGGAGAGGGGTGGAAAGGTGGGAGTGGCCTGCAAAGGGTCCCCAGGAAGAAAACAATGAGCAAGCTTGTATTCCAACCCCCCCCCCCACCCGGAGGTTCTCAGGCAGGGGAGGGAGCATGTTCAAGGGCTCTAAAGGCAGGCAGGTTATTAGAAGACTGGAAAGGAGATGGTATGGAGTATTGTGAGTAAAGGAGAAGCAGTAAAACATTAGTGGGCCACTGTGTGAGTTTGCAATTAGTCCTCCCATGAAATCAGAAGCCCCAGAGGGCCCTGAGAGTTCCATTCAAAAATCATCCCTTTGGCTCTTAAGTGAAGAATAGACAGGAGGGGTACACTTAGATGCCCACTCGGAACCTGGGTTCCCCAACGTGGCAGTAGTTTGGAACTCCTTGGGGGACATAAAATAATACCGATGTCTGGCTATCCCCTACTCCTAGGAATTCTGATTTCACTGGCCTAGAATTTTGAAAAACTTGTAAGAGTGTTCTAGGGGACAATAGTGTGCCGGTCACTGGATCTAGAAGGTTGAAAACATGCCTCAGGGGTGATGTGATGGTGGCCTGCCCTGGGACTGTGTCCGTGAGAAGACAGCATGGGCAGATACGGAGACGGATTTTAGAGGTACTCTGGATATAAGTGGCAGATACGTGGCACTCCTCAGAAGCAAGGGCTGAGCTACAGAGAGAGACTCTGGGGGTGTCCATCCTTGGGGTGACACTTACAGGCATGGCACAGAAATGGAGTGCTCATATGGGAGAGTAGCGGCCAGCCACAGACGGAGTCCTGAGGTCTGGTAGTGCAGAAGCCACCTGTGTCCAAGCTGGAGAAAGAGAAGCCCGGAAGAGGAGGGCATGAAGGAGGAAAGTCAGGGTGGAGGTGGGCCAGGCAGAGAGAGGGGAAGAGGAGTGTAAGATGTCGGAGGAGGGGCCACTGGGGAGCAAAGTGGAGTAAAGAGTGAACAGAAGCCAAAAAGTGGAGAAAAACGTGTAGAAAATTATTTCCAGAAGTCAGGCTGTGAAGAGGAAAGAGGAAATAAAGTGGTGGCTTAAGGGGGACATGGCATAGATGATCTTCTAAGGTGTGAGGTACCAAAGCGGGCTGATGTGCTCTTCCTCTATTTTCTGTGACTATAACAAAGTACCCGGGACTGAGTAATTTTTATGGAATAGATATTTATTTGGTTATTTGGTTCACGGTTCTGGAGACTGGGAAGACCAGTAGTACGGCGCTGGCAACTTGCAAGGGCCTCCCTACTGCATCACAACATGGCAGAGCACATTCCATGGCGAGGCAGAGCAAGTGCACTGTTAGAGTCTCTCCTCCTCTTATGAGGCCACTAATGCCATCACGTCAGTGCTAGCCTCACAACCTCATTTTGAGGCAGGAGTAGGGCGTGGCTAAGGCTGGTGGGGAGGGGCGTGGTCGGGGCGTGGCCTGGACTTGACGTCAGCCTTGGGGGAGTGGCCTGGATCTGACCTCAACCTGAGGCACCAAATTCAAGCGCCGGCCCTCGGGACCCAGGTGTAGAGGTTCTCCGGGGTTCTAACCGGGTTCTATAAATAGGTGCTTCCAGGAAAGCCTCATTTTCCTCTGGCGCAGGCGTGGAGTGAAGACTCCACTTTGCTCTCTCCGGACGGGCAGGCGCTCCCGGCCCGACGTGCTCTTTTTATGATAGTTCCTACACCTTTTACTGTTTGCTGATATTCTCTGCTTTTCTTTCTCTTTTTCTCTGCTTGGCCCGAGCTGGCTCTGCAGAGCTGGTTTTTCCTTTTGTTTGTAATTTTGAATCAACTTTGAAACTATTTTTGACCCGTCTCCTCCAATTCTTTGTTGGAGATGGGAAGGACACGGAACTATCTGGATTTACCCCATAACAATCTGACCTAAATGCCTCTCAGAGTGTCCTCCTCCAAATACCATCAACATATGGTTTAGGGGATGCAGTTTCTAAGTTGTGAAGTCTTGGGGCGCTCATTCAGACCAGGGCATTGTGCTGATAGGACTGCTCAGGCAACCAAGAGGGAGAGCCTGGGAGACAAGAAGGGAGAAGGAGAGGGGCAGGGAGCGAGAAAGGGAGAGGGAGAAACAGAAGGCATGAGTCATCACCAGGGGAGAAAAGTTCTTATGCAGATGAAGCCCTGCGCGTTAGGAGGGAGGCCATTGGTAGGAGATGCCGTCTCCATTTTAGTGAGATAAATGAGTAAGAAAAGGACAGGCGTGGGGAGCTTTGGAAATTAGTTATGGGAAAACGGGAGCACTCTTAGCTAGTAGATTTCATTTTCTTAATGAAGTATGATTAAGCAGACATGAGCTGCAAGTGAGGGGCTGTGGGGGGTGAGGAAGACAGGTGGGAGATCTGAGGAGTTTAAAGTATGAGGTCATCACTGCGGAGAGACTGAATACAGTTAAGATAATTTGCCCTCATCTGCAGGGTTACGATCCAAGACCCCAGTGGATGCTGGAAACCAGGGATAGTACCGAGCCCTGCGGGTGCTGTTTTTTTCCTTTTACATAGC
>PVJO010016009.1:31911-43434 GCA_004026905.1 Hystrix cristata | reverse complement strand
CGTGGCCAAGGTGGGGCGGAGGATGGTCCATAGGCTGTCAACAACTTTTAATAAGCTCCCTTGGTGCCCCAGCCTGGTGCTAGGCACTTCGGGGGTTAAGGCAGAAGAAAGATATTGTCTCTGTCCTCTAGGTGTTTACAGTCTAGTTGGGGAGACAAAACAAATACGTATTACACAACTGAAAAAGCAACTCCAAGCAGCTTGTAAGCAAAGCTATAATAGATAGGTATAGAGCATACATTGAGTGCATCATATTAGGAATTCCAAGTAATTAGGTACTTGACAAGTCAGAAGGTCATGGCCCCTTAGAGACTAGTCCAGGAGCTGATGAAGGAGGCGCAGAGAAAAGTAAGAAAGGAAAGAGAGTATCAGTGGCTCCAGAGGTTTAGCTTTAAGTCCACTTAGATGAGTTCAAAATTCTGTGAGGCCTCCTATACATGGAAAGAGTAGAATATGAAGTGAAGAGTGGGTAGGCTGGCATATGCTTGTATTTCAGCACTCTGGGAGGCTGTGGCAGGAAGATCCCAAGTTCAAACACAGCCTGGTCTATTTTAGCGACTTAGCAAGACCCTGCCTCAAAAAAAAAAGTTTCAAAAGAGCTAGAGATGTAGCTCAGTGTGAAAGTCCTAAATTCAATCCCTAGTGCAAAAATAAATAAGTAAATAAATAAATAAAAGCAAGAGCTGTAGATTCTAATTTTTTGTTTTTTTCTTTTACATTCTAATTTTTGGCACTGTCATTTAATCTATAAAGGTAAGCAAGCAGACTAGTATTTTTTCACCTCAATTTTCTCATTTGTAAAATCGGCTTGATAACAGCAGTACCTGTATCATTGGGCAGTTGGAAGAATTAGATGAAGCAGGCCAGTGCCTGGTATACAGCTCCCTCAATAAACTTAAGCATTATTGTAATACTTCAAAATCTCCAGCTTAGACTAAATTTCAGACTGGCAAAACAGTTATCCAGTTATACTTATGGTGTGCTCCATATTGCCATTTTAGAATATAAATAGCAACTCTGCTAATTTAATGTGTCACTTAGTAAGTTCCAAAAGATTTAGATACATTCTCAGAGGAAAGATTCATAATGAGTTGTTAAAAGATATAAAGAATACTAAGGATCTGGCCCTAACCTTTCTCCTTTGAAATCATTTTTCCCACATTTTTCTGCAAGATCATCAATGACGTTAGTTAGATGATTAGATGTTACAGTATTTAGGGTCTTCACAAAAGTAGAACCTTGCTCTTTGGATAACTGACAGGCTGCTGGGGATTTAGGACTACACTTTTGGAAAAATGAAAAGAATATGCACAAAGCACAGGTGGGAGACCGGGTATATAAGATGCCCTGAACCAAGTACTTACAGATCATTGATGTACTATTGAGCTCAGACAGATTTCGAATCGACTCAGTTTTAGAAAATCCATGCACTAAGTACAGAAAAGAAAACAAAAAACAAAAAACCTGGGGCTAAAAGCTGGAGAGGAATTGGGATACAGTTTGGGGGAAAGCTGGGTTCTCAAATCATGGCCTTCCCATCCCAGACAACAGTGCAAAAGGCCATCAGGAACCGTGGCTGTAAGGACTCAGGTCATCATTCCCTCCCCCACAACGACAGGGGAGATTTAAGAGCTATAACAGTAGCTTCTGTTCTGCCTCCTATGCCCCTTAGCCCTGTTTCCTTGGCCTCTGATAACATTTATTAAGCACACGTTATAGATCAGGCATTGTTCCAGGCTCTTTTACATACATTATCTTGTTGTTATGACTATCACATACATAGTCATTTTTGTTGTTTTTTGAGACAGGGTCTCGCTATATAGTTCAGGCTGGCCTTGAACTCACTATGTACCCTGGGCTGGCCTCAAACTCACACCAGTCCTCCTGCCGCGGCCTCCCACATAGCTATTGTTAACCTCATTTTAACAACACAAGACCCAAGGAATTCAGTGCCTAAGGTCTCGAGTAGCAAGGACTCCAGCACTGGGGATTCTCTAGTGATGCTGTCTCTCTAGACCCCCAGGTCTGTGTTTAATGCCTAAAATCCAGAAGCATTCTACTTCAGCTCATCCCTGTGCTGGTTGTTTTCATATAAAAAAAAGAATGTCCTTTCCTCCCTAATCTGAGTAAAACTGGCACTCCAGGAAGATGTGCCATGTTTATTCTGAGGCTTCTTGTAATAGTGGCTAATAATAGCTACCACTTATTGAGCCGTAACTTCATGCCGAGTACCCTAAGTGCTTTACATAGAGTATCAGGAACCTGCCAGGTGGGAGGCCAGAGTCCTTGATTTCAAATGCTCACTCCTCCCTCACTAAACCGCGGAGCTGTGGATCATGTTGTATTTGTGTGTTACTCTGCTGCCTAGTACAGTTACTGGAGCTCAATCATGTGTTGTCTTGGCGGGCGGCAAGGGCTTGGGATTTGTGCCCCCATCAAGGTGAAGGCCTGGTGGGGAGAAGAGCACTCCGGGACACTCTCCTGCCTGTGCAGTCTCCAGGCCCCTCCCATTGCCCCCACTTTGAGCTGCATCTGAACCACTCTGGAGACAGCGCCTCTGCAAGTGCCCCACCCTCACACCTTACTGTGTCTTTAGGGGGCCTTGTTCAGATCTGAGATGCTCCAGACAAGGCCTGGGGCTTGACTCCTTCCCAGACCCTGCACCCCCAGCCACAGCCCTGTACACCCTGGCTGGCGGGTGGGGTGAATAGGGATGGAAGCAGCTGCTTCATTTTTTTATTCATCATGGTTGAGATAGAGGAAGGAGAAAAAGGCTTCATTCCCTAATGAACAAACCCCTCCTTTCATGGCCCCAACACCAAACTCACAGAGGGGAGAATTTTGCTTATTTACAAAAGTGCCTGCCAGACACACAGCCACTCTGGCCTCCTTCCTGTAGGGGTGAGGTGGGTGGAGGTGGTCTGTCCTCAGGAGGCAGCAAAGCCAACAGCCAAGCAGCTGATCTGGGGGAAACAGGCCTTCTCCTCCCTGTCTTAACCCGCCATGGGGCATCTCTCCAGAGGGCCCCACACTGCCCCCTGGGGGAGCCGTGGCCTCTCCACACCTCACTGAGGTGGCAGGTCCAGGCTGGCCCAGAGAGCAGCGCCACCCAGGAGCAGGTGTTTGGGGTAGTAGGAGGCACCTGGAGCTTCAGCCTCCCACAGCTTCCTCTGGCCGGCTGAAGAAATGCCTCCCTCCAAGGCTCCCACTGAGGGTCACTCAAAACTCATGGGCTGGGGCTGGGGATTTAGCTCAGTGGTTAAAGTGCTTGCCTTGCAAGCGCAAGGGCCCGAGTTCAATCCCCAGCACCAAAAATAAAACAAAACAAAAAAACTCCAAAAAACAAAAAAAAGAAAAACTCATGGGGTGGGGCTG
The DNA here is from genome assembly GCA_004026905.1 of Hystrix cristata. Taxonomy (NCBI): domain Eukaryota; kingdom Metazoa; phylum Chordata; class Mammalia; order Rodentia; family Hystricidae; genus Hystrix; species Hystrix cristata. Next base: position 40,059 of record PVJO010016009.1, on the reverse strand, counting down.
GGGATTTAGGTCAGTGGTTAGAGTGTTTGCCTTGCAAGCGCAAGGCCCTGAGTTTGATCCCCAGCACCAAAAAAACAAAATCAAAACAAAACCAACTCATGGGTTTTTGAAGTTAAAAAGGCTCCTCGTGCCCCTGAAAACTCACCCCGCCTTGCACTGATGTCCTGGGAGAAGCGCCGGTCTGCCCGAGGTCACTGTGCAGCCTGCTCAGGAGCAGGGTCTAGACCGGCTGGCCCTCAACCTCTCTTACAGCTGCTGTGAGGATGGGTGCAACCCACCTGATGGAACTGCTCTGGGGCACCAGGAAAAGCTGGAATGTGAGAGAGCCCAGGATTGGCAGGCCCCTACTTCGTGAAGACCCAGGGGCAAGCAAATCTGTGGCACCCGCTTGACTAGAGGTGCTCATTCGACAAGTGCTGCCCACTGTACTCACTGCCAGCTCTCGAGTCACCAGGGTAGGGCCCTCTCCTTAGCACTGCCTCATGGGTGCTTCCTGCATATGACCAGCCACAGGGGCAGAGTGGACTCATCATCTTTCTGAATGGTTCCTTCTCCAGGAGTCCTCATCCTGGCCAACGGCACTGTCACCTCTGTGGGTACCAAGCTGACCACTTGAGGTTCAGCCCTCACCCCCAAGATCCACGTGCAAATCAAAGGCCAGGGACTGCGCATGCCATGGATGTCCAGGTGTACAGCCCGATCCCCCCCCAGGTCCAAGGAACTTCCTGCTGCCCAGCCAGCTGGGCTGCTGATGGCTCTTAGCTACATCTTCTCCAAGGACTGACTGCCCTTAGCTGAGAGAAGATGCTGTCCCTGTCTTCTCCAGTCAGGACATCTGTGAAAGGCCACCCAGCCTCAGTGCTCCTCCCGGGATCAGCTAAGACCTCTGCTGTAGTTCAGCGCCTCATCTCAGACCAGCTTCTCCCTGCCCCTTCTCTCCCTCACCAGTGTTGATAGGCGCATTCTCCCCAACCAACTTCTCCACACAGATCCCAGAGCCCAGCAGTCTACTTCCTGGGAAATCTGACCCAGATGACAGTTGGTGCTGGCGGGCCTGAGAAACAGACTTTGGATAGGATTTTGGAGCTGGATGACCACCTGGTGATGAGGACCAGTCCCAGTGTCAGGTGCAGTGTGGTGGCCCTGGCGCACTCCACTGTGACCTGCTGCTGGCAGCTGGGTATGGACTGCAAGTGGAAGGAAAGGCAGTGCGGGGTGTGAAAGCTCAGTGTTGCAGAGGCCAGGGGGACATAGAAACTAGAAGGACTGGGGAAGCGGGTTGCTGCTATTGGGGACAGTGGCCGCAGCAGAGAAAGACAGTGAAAGCCTGTGGCTAATGAGTGGCCGAAGAAAGTAAAGTGTAAAAGCCACAGGGCCACCATGGCAGCATGTGAAGAAGCTGGCACCCTGGAGTTAGGGAACAGGGGGAAGTCGAGCATTGGGTTCTTGACTTCATAAGAATTAATTGTTAATTCTTTTTTTTGCGGGGGTAGTGTGTGGTGTGCTGGGGATCGAACTCAGGGCCTTGTGCTTGCTAGGCAAGTGCTCTACCACTTGAGCTAAATTCTTTTTTGGGGGGGCTGGGGATCGAGCTTGGGGCCTTGTGCTTGCCAGGCAAGCACTCTAACCACTGAGCTAAATCCCCAACCCCATAATTCTTACAGCTGGGAGAAGTGGGTCTCTGACACCCAGGATGTCTGGGGACAGCGCTCAAAAATCTTCAATGCCAGGTCTCTCCTGCCTGTTAGAGGTTAGTGTCCCCTCCCTCCTCTAGGACAGGACTCTTCCTTAAAGAGACATTGCCACCCCTGCCCCCGACCCCAGTTATCTAGTCCACTTCTTTTCCCACTTGCACAGACCAGTAATGAAGGCAAATTGCAGGTGAGGTGCTGGGTGATGGTCTGGGGGGACCCAGGGAAGGAGGTCCTGGGCGGTGGGCACTTCAGGAGCAGGAGAGCAGGCCTGAGGTTGCAGCATGCTGTGCGGGAGCGTGTTGACATAGGAGCACTTTCCAGTATTACAGGGCTTATTACCCCAGAGGTTGGGGCAAACCCACTCTAATGTAGCCCTTTGATGCTTGAATAAAGTGCTCTCCAGTATACCTCCCCCAGCAGGCCCCACGCCGGTGACTGGAAACTGGGAATTCTCCAGGATCGCCCTCTGCTGAAGGGAGGGGATACTCCAGGCCTGGGGCAGGACCAAAAGGCCTGTCTCTGGCTGGGATCTCCAAGGGCCTCACAGATCGGGAGCGCCCCCTAAAGACGGGCCGGGATATGGGCCCTGCTCAGCTTCTCCCTCCTCCAAGCATTGCTTCCCCTGATCCCCGGCAGGGGTCGCTCTTGAGAGTTCTCGCTATATCTGCTGTCCCTGCTGCTCCCTTGGAGACCTGGTGACAAACAGGTGAACACAGTAAGGCAAAATATATGCAGAGCCGTGGCTGTGGGACAGACTTTGGGTGCAGGGGAGAAGGTGAAAAAAATACATCATCAAAATCACCATAAAGCCTGGCTTGGTGGTGCACTCCAGTGATCCCTGCACTCTGGGATGCTGAGGCAGGAGGCTTATAAGTTCAATCACAGCCTGGGCAATTTAGTGACTTAGTGAGATCCTGTCCCAAAAGTAAAAAGAAAATTAAAAAAAAAATTAAAAGGGCTGGAGAGATAGCTTGGTGCAAAGGCCCTGTGTTCAATCCCCAATACAGTAGAGCAAATGAAACAAACACAAACAAGTAAGCAAAACACCAAAAATATAGCTACTTCCACAAGTGCCCAGATGGGAGTAGCTTCCTGCCCCACCGGTCTTTCGGTGGCCGCACATGGGACATTGGGGTCTCCGAGGCACAGTTAAGGCGTCTCTTTTTCACAGGGCCCTCCCCTTGGTCTCCCCCAGATGGCCCGGCTCTTCCAGAAAGACTCTTAAAGGTCATCAGGGGCTTCCTTGTTAGCAGAATTTGAGGTCTTGTCCCTGTTTTGTTTTATTTTGTTGGTACAAGGGACTGAACCTAAGGCTTTTGCACTGAGCTACATCTCCAGCACTTTTTTTGTTTGCTTTTGGTGTTTTGAGACAGGGTCTTAGTATGCAATTCAGATTGGCCATGAACTTACTATATGGGACAGGCTGGCCTCAAACTCCCAGAAATCCTCCTACCTCGGCCTCCCAAGTGCTGGGATTTCAGGCGTGCATTGCCACAACCAACAGCACTTTTTTTATTCTTTATTCTGAGACAGGGTCTCATTAAATTCCCCAGGCTGGGCTCAAACTTGCAATCCTCCTGCCTCAGCCTCCTGGAGTGCCGGAAATTACAGGTCTGCACTGCCATGTGTGGCTTTTCCCCTCATTCTTGGCAGCATTTGGTGCTGTTGACTGCCTTGTCCCTTGGACACTCTCTCGTGGATTCTGAGATGTGTCCTGATCATCCCTTCTCATGACCTCAGTTTTCCTTCTGCTAATGCCTCCTCCCTCAACAGTAAGCATCCCCGAAGTTCGGCCCTCTGCTCTCCTGTAGCCCCTTTTGTGTGTCTCTTAGTGTGTTTCACCTTAGTGTGTGTGCGTGTGTGTGTGTGTGTTTTTATGGTGCTGGGGATTGAACTCAGGGCCTTGTGCTTGCAAGGCAAGCAATCTAACCACTGAGCTAAATCCCCAGTCCCACCTTAGTGTGTTTTTGAGGCTCATCCAAATTGCACTTAGTTCTCTTCACTCCTCTTAGGCTGAGTAATATTTCATCATATGCACACACCTCAATTTGCCTATCCGTTCACCCCTTAAAGAGACAATAACTTTTTAAAGTAGACTTTATTATTTAGGGCAGCTTTAGGGTCACAGGAAAATTGAGTGGAAAGCACAGATTTCCCATATGCCTCCTGTTTTAGTTACTTTCCTCTCATTGTTGGGACAGAATACTCGACACCCAAAGTTAGGAGAAGAAAGGTTTATTTAGCTCACAGTTTGTAGAGGTTTCAGTTTATAGTCTGCTGGGTCCGAGGCAGGGCGGCATGGCAGAGGCAGGGCGGACCGGCATGGTGGACCGGCAGCTGACCGGCAGCAAAGTCAAGTCAGGAATGCAAGGAAGGAATGTATGCAAATAAGCAATGCAAACAAGCAGCTAGTTAGCTTCTTCCTGTATTTTATCTAGGCTACCTGCCCTTAGGGCGGGTAGCACTCCCACCCTTAATTTTAGTTTCACATTCTTGATCCCAGCAGAACCATGCCAAACCAATCAGTGGATTAATTTAGTAACCGCACACTCTAGATCCAGCTATCTCTTACCACATGAGGCTTTGGGGGGACATCTAGACACAAACCATAACACCTCCTATCCACCCACAGCCTCCCCCACAATCAATGTCCTCCACTAGAGTGGCCTGTTTATTACAATCAATGAACACTGATGCCTGGCGCAGTGGTCCACACCTGTAATCCCAGCACCAAGGGAGGCTGAGGCAGGAAGATTACAAGTCATACCTGGGCATCTTAGCAACTTAGCAAGACCTTGTATAAAAATAAAAATAAAGTAGCTGGGCTTGGTGGTGCAAGCGTGTAATCCAAGCACTCTGGGAGGTTGAAAGAGGGAGATCACAGCTCAAGCCCTGCCTGAGCAATTTAGTGACTTAGCAAGACCCAAAATAAAAAACAGAAAGTGCTGGGGATGTAGCTGAGTGTGAAGAAAGATCCCTGGGTTTGATTCCTGGTACTGAAGAAAGAAAGACATTTTCACCAAAGTACATAGTATGAGGTCACTCTTGGTGTTGTCCCATCTACAGATCTGGACAAATGTATTGTGACATGCATCTACCTTTACAGCTTCATGTAATGTAGTTTCACTGCCCTAAATCTCCGCTGTGTGCGGGGGTGTTGACTTTTAAAAGGCAGACAGGATGGCGGTCAGGAAGGAGATAGTCAAGAGCCAGGAGAGGAGGGAGTTGCAGGAAGGACAACCCCATTTACACCAGCAGCCTTTTTCTACTTATTAACAACTTCCTCTTTCATTCTCAAAGGTGGCCACTTGGAGGATTCACTGCATGTTTGCCTGTGGCTCTTCTTCTGGGAGAGGTTGGATGTAATGAGAACTGAGCAGGATCCATCGGATTGGACTACTAAAGACTTTATTCTTCTTGGTTTTTTGACACAGAGTCTCACTATATAGTTCAGGCCGGCCTTGAATTCACTATGTAGCCCAGGCTGGTCTAGAACTCATGGCAATCCTCCTGCCTCAGCCTCCCGAGTGCTGGGATTACAGGTGTGTGCCACTGTCCCCAACTCAGCCCTTTTTACAATTTTTATTTTGAACAGGGTCTTGTCAACTTGCTCAGGCTGGTCTTGAACTTGTGATCCTCCTGTCTCATTCTCCCGAGTGGCTGGGATTAGAGGTATCTGCCACTGTGCCCTGCCGTTTTATAACAACTCTTGAGAGAGAACTACTCAGGGTCCCACGAGAACTCCATCAGTTCTTTCTGAGGACAACGCCTTCGGTGACCTAATTACTTCCCACTAGAACCCACCCCAGAAAGGCTCCATGTCACCTCCTAGTGCTGTACTGGGGATCAGGCTCCCAACACACGGTCTCTGGAGTATGCGCTCTAATCATATTCAAGCCACGGCAGGAGGACGGCCTGCTAGTCACAGGCTGCGGGTGGGTGAGGGGCCAAAGCATGGAGAATAAAGACCTCAGGGCTTCCATGCGTTTGGGCCTCACTCTAAGAATGATGCTCTTCTCCTTCCCTGAGCCCAGGCAGGGCCTCAGCTGACTCTGCTGGGTGTGGTATCATACACCTGTGATCCGAGCACTCTGGGAGGCTGAGGCAGGAGGATTGCAAATTAGAGCCCAGCCTGGAAAATTTAATGATTTAGCAAGACCCTGTTCCAAAATTTAAAAAAAACAAAAACAAAAACACCAAAAAGGGCAGGGGGTGTAGCTCATTGCAAAGGCCCTGGGTTCAAGGCCTTTTGTAGTGCAGGACTACACAAACAAAACAAAACCCTTCTAAACAGCCAGGGACAGGCGGAGCATGCAGAGGACACGGACACCTTCAGTAGGAAGGGATGGTATCCCCAGGGAAAGGCTATAAACTGGATCTGCACGGCTATATAATTTTATTCCTTCCCAGGAATTCTTTCTGGGGTCCACATGGTCCTCCAGCTTGCCCCAGCCCGGGCCCTCAGGGGTGCCCTCCAGTAATCTGCAGCAGTTCACTTGGGCATCTGTCTGCCTCACACCTGACCTCTGCAGAAGACTCCACTAGGAAATATTTGTCTGGGCTACCAAGATTTGGATCTCTGCACTGTGCACATGGTGGGCTGGTAGATCTGCAGTGACTAAGGCGCTATGTCCCCACAAGGAGGACAAACAGAACACAAAGTCACAGCCGGAAGGCAGCAAGGAGAATGAGCATGCAGAGCACGCATTCTCAGCCCTGGCTGAGCTGCTGGCCATCGGGCTTTTCAGTTCCGGAACTTCAGAATCAGAGTGTCTGGAAATGATGCCAGAGATTCCGGGTGAGTCCAGTGTGCAGCCAGGTGTGAGAATCCCTGGTCTGGTTAGGGAGCTGCATGGGCCACAGTAATGGGGGTGCAGCAGATCATGACCGCACGCAGCACCTGCTACCTCATAGGGACTGGAGGCCGCCGGCACACGCTCTCCTCTGACCATAGTGTAGCAAGCTCTTCTTCCTGGCTCCCTTGCCACCCTGTTCCTGGTCTGTGCCAACCGCTCGCTTTCTCAGACCTCCCAAATAGGGTCGCCAGATGAAATACGTGATGCCTGGTGCCATTTGAGTTTTGGGTAAACAATTAACTTTTTAGTTTAAATATGCCCCAAATATTGTATGGACATACTTCTGCTTACCAAGTTGATCATTACTTACTTAAAATTCAAATGTCACCGGGCATCTGTACTTCTTTTGCCTAAATCTGGCAATCCTACCCGGAAAGGGCCTTGCTGTTGGTAAGAGGAATTTGATCCCAGGCTGTTGTGGGGAGGACACTGCAGTGTCCAGAGTTGGTCAGGTTCTGAAATGCTTCAGCAGATTCTCACGATAGAGCTGAGACTAGAGATGAAAACTGTCCCTCTTGATCTTGTGGTTTTGATGTAATTTCATTTCAGGGTATCCTGGTCTCTGCCCTTCTCCCTTTCCTCCTCACTGCTATTGGGGTGTTTTCTTCCTGTGGACTGTTAGAGGCCCCAGCCATCACCTCCCCTTCCCTCCCCTCTGCTTCTCTCTCCTGCTCCACAGATGGTTTTACTCAAGTTTCATATACGGCCTCACCTTGTTCTTTGAGGTTCAAGGCATTGTGTTAATTACCTTTGCATTGCTGGGATGGAACGCTTGACATAAACAATTTAAAAGAGAAACTGGGTGTGGTGGTGCATGCCTTTAATCCCAGCAGTCAGGAGGCTGAGGCAGTGAGTTCGAAGGCAGCCTGAACTTCATGATAAGTTCAAGGCCAGGCTGAACTACATAGTGAGAACCCTGTCTCAAAAAAACAAAACAAAAAAACCTACAACAACAACAAAAAACCCAGAACAACACCCCCCACCACCAAAAGAGAGAAAAGGTTTATGTTGGCTCATGACTTCAGAGATTTTAGTCCATGGTCAGCTGGCTCCAAGGCAGAAATACTGTGGTGGGAGGGCGTGGCAGAGGAGAGGTGCTCAGCCTGGCAACCAGACGCAGAGAGCAAGAGCAGGGAAAGAACCAGAGAGAGGAAGGGGTTGGGGCAGGATGCACCCTCCTGAAGCACTTCCCCAGTGACCTGCTTCCTCCAGCTAGGTCCCACCTCCTAACAGCCATTCTGCTAATGAACTCACGGGTGGATTAATCTATTGATGAGGTCAGCACCCTCATGATTCAGTCAGTTCTCTGGGTCCCACCTGTGCACACTGCCACCCTGGGGATCGAGCCCCCAATACTCGAGTCTTTGGAGGACACTTCATGTCTCTAGGCCGCGTGGGTGGTCGGTGCAAAGGAATGTAGATTCAGTGGTGTTCCCTCGGCATCTCCAAGTGCTCGTGGTTGGCCACTAGGGGGTGCAATGGAGTCAGAGACTAAGTAAAGACAACCGAGGCCTCTGTGCGAGTGCTGGAGTTTGGAGGTGGGGCTGCCCAGTTGAGGTCTCCATGTGTTCCCCCTACCAGGTTCGAAGGCAACCTTG
>PVJO010016009.1:0-31811 GCA_004026905.1 Hystrix cristata | reverse complement strand
TTGGAGGTGGGGCTGCCCAGTTGAGGTCTCCATGTGTTCCCCCTACCAGGTTCGAAGGCAACCTTGAGGGAGTCTTTCCAGTCAACTCTGAGAAGTCTGTTGAAGTTCCCCAGCAGGGGAAAGATGGGCAACAGCCAGGAAGTAAGTGGTTGAGGCAGCATAGCGAGCCCCCTGCGTTCTGGTGGGGGTCACGCAGTAGAGAGGGCCCCTGGGAGAAGGGGACCCCAATGATAAGAAAGAGTGCATGTGGTAGGGGTGTCTGAGCTGGTCTTGGGTCTCTCTGAGGGCTAAGTGAGTGCCGTGCAGGGCGGCATTGCATCCCCTCCCCAGGCTGGGGCTGAGAGCAGGCACGTCCTCGGCAGTGACAGTGACTGAGCGAGAATGTGCCTGTGGGACCGGGAGCCTGGGAGGGGCGGTGGTGGAGATGGGAGGAGGACAGGGCAGGTGCCGGCCAGAGGAAAGCCAAGGAAGGCAGGGCGGGGAGGGAGCCTAAGCTGTGCGGCAGACAGAGGGGCCTGGGTTCCCTTCAGAGGGGAGAGCTCACCCTGGGTGTTGACTCTCCCTGACAAGGAGTGGAGCCAAGGTCAAGGGCAGTCAGAGTGCTTTGGAGCAATCTCTCGAATATTTAAATAAACTTTAAGAACACACATACATAAAACAGTGCATGAATCGGCAGCCTGATGGACTTCTGCCAGCTCCCCACATAAGCATTCAACAGAGGAACTGAACACGGCCTTGCCAGCCTCCCAAAGCCGCAGGCAGCCACTGACCTCATCCTGCCAGGGGCGCTAGAGCTCATCATGGTGTCTCATGGTCCTGCTCTTGTTCCCTGGCTTCTCTCGGTGTTGTGGCACTGTCACCCGTGGTGTTGCATTTCACGTGTTTTGTTTGGCAGGACGAGTGCTACTCTGTGCATGTCCGCTGTCTTCTCTTCAGAGGGTGGGTTTTTAGATTGTTTCCACTTTGGAAACTTCATGGAAAAATGCCGCTGGGAACCTCTCCGCTCTTTTGGTGTTGGTTTCTCACCTGAAAGAGTGGGATGGAGTGGGATGGAAGGTGGGGTTCGCACTCCCCTGACGGGACTGTCGTGTGGACTGTGGGAGCTGCTTACGCAGGGCTCGGCATGGGGCAAAGGGTAGAATGGCAGCAGCGCACACAGGCTGCCTCAACAGGAGGGACCTCTGGGACATGGCAAGCTGGCCTCCAAGGGGCCGAGGGTGAGGTGCTGGCGCCCAGCCGGCTGGGCAGTCCCTGGCTGTGCCGGCACTGAGGGTCACGCTCAGTGGGACAGGGCCAGGGCCTGAGCTGCTGAGCCCTACTGGGACTGCGTGCTGTGCTGCAGGAGGTGGGGCGGGGATTAGAAGACTCTGAGAAGGTCATGCGCTGCCAGGGGCATCTGCCACAGCCTCCTTGAAGCCTGGAGTCGGGTTCCCTGGTCCCTGTGTCTGTGCGTGGGCCCCCAGGGACACTGAGGCCCCACTCCAAAGTCCTGGTAAGTGACCCCCACCCTTCCCCTGAGCACATGGGCTTTCTGAGTGTCTCTGAAGACAGGGAGGGAGGGATGACCTCCCCGAGGAACTGTGACAAACTGGGATGAACCATGAAGCTGCAGGGTGCCATGAGAGGTAGAGTATCCATACGGGTTCATCCTATGAGCTGCGGGTGGGGTAGGCAGTGTCTCGTGCGTCCTCTATGCCTACTTCTTCCCACTCCCATGCCCTCCACAGCCCAACTCCTCTAACCAACCCAGTCCCCCATCTTGTGTGTGCATGGCCTGGTCTCAGGCCATCTGAACTCCTGAAGGGCCCACTTTAATTTTTTTTTTTTTTTCTGTATGGGAGATTGAACCCAGAACTTCACACTGAGCTACATCGCCAGGCCTTTTAAAAATGTTGTATTAAGACAGTCTTGTTAGTTGTCCAGGCTGGTCTTGAAATTGTGATCCTCTTGCCTCAGCCTTCCAGAGTGCTAGGATTACAGGTGTGCACTACCACATCCAGCTATTAGGGCATACTTTGATTAAGGGGATTTTCCCCCAGGATTGAGGACTACGGCTGCCTAAGGAGCCCCTAGCCACACTGTCTTGCACCCAAAGGACCCAAAGTCTTCCTCTGGGCAGGTAAGACAAGCCCCATGAACAGCAGTGTGGGAGGCCTGGGCACGTGCCCACCCTACAGTTGTAGTGAAGTGCTCACAGAGGTTCATGTGCCCCGCCCCTTCCTTCCATCTCTTCCTGAGGCTCGGATGCACCAGGAAGACGGAGATGGGGCCTGGAGGTCTGGAGGGGCTGCTCTGAGGATCCTGACCCCAAGGGAAGGTGGGGAGAGACAGCACCCAAGTTTGGGGTTGCTGGAATCTGCCCTGGGGCAGGAGCCCATCATTTTGGGGGCTGGCCCCACCCAACCCTCACACTTGTCCCACAGGTGCAAGGGCCCTCCTCAGTGACAAGGCCACTTCAGAAGCTGGGACACCACAGGGACGGACCAGCAGCTAGGATGTCCATACAGAGCACCTTGGAGTCCCCGAGCTGCCAGCGGCGCCACACGCTCCCTGCCAGTGAATTTCGCTGCCTCACCCCAGAGGATGCAGTCAGTGTGTTTGAGATTGAGCGTGAAGGTGAGAAGCTGTGCATAGGCAAGGTGCACTAAGCCAGCCCAGGAGCCTTCCCCTGAGTCTCCTGCCCTTCGGGGCTGGGTATAAACTAAAGGACCAGATCAAGTGTGCATTCAAGAAAGCGAGGAAACAACTGCCTTGAGTCACCTGCTTTGCTGTGTGGGGGTGCGTCTGCGTGGCTACTCGCCATGCAGTCACCCACCCACACCTCCTGTCACAGCCTTTATCTCTGTCTCGGGCACCTGTCCCCTGTACCTGGATGAGATCCGGCACTTCCTGACTCTGTGTCCCGAACTGTCCCTGGGCTGGTTTGAGGAGGGCCGCCTTGTGGCCTTCATCATCGGCTCCCTTTGGGACAAGGAGAGACTCACACAGGTGAGGGTGGGGGCCAGGATGCAGGCACTGGGCAGTGGGCAGAGAGCCCCAGGGCTGGGATTTCTTCTTCCACAACCAGAGAAGAGCACAGGCCAGAGGCCCCTTCCAGGGCAAGAGTGCTCAGCCCTACCCTTTGGGGTCTTGATGAACTTCCAAAGTTTCCTCCAGGGTGCTAGTGGCATAGCTCCCGATTCGGGGTCTTCCTTGGGTCAGAAGGGATCCCCCTAAGAGGCACTGCCCTTGGCCTGGGTTGGGTGGCTTGCGGGAAGTAAGTGTCACAGAGGTGACCTGGATTCCCGCGCCCCTCTCACCCCAGGAGTCACTGACGCTGCACAGGCCTGGGGGCCGTGTGGCCCACCTGCACGTGCTGGCCGTGCACCGCACCTTCCGGCAGCAGGGCAAGGGCCCCGTCCTGCTGTGGCGCTACCTGCAGCACCTGGGGGGCCAGCCAGCCGTGCGGTGGGCCGTGCTCATGTGTGAGCATGCGCTGGTGCCCTTCTACGAGAAGTTCGGCTTCTGGGCAGTGGGCCCGTGTGCTGTCACCGTGGGGTCCCTCACCTTCACAGAGCTCCAGTGCTCACTGCGTGGCCACGCCTTCCTGCGCAGGAACAGCGGCTGCTGAGCGGGCTGCTGCCTGGCCGTGGAGGTGGGGAGGCAGGATGGGGTGAGGCCAGGGACCTGCAAGGTGGGCAGCCCTGGTGCAAGAAGTATCTACAAAGGCCACTCCCTTCTGCTAGGGCTCCCTACCCACACACCCCTGGCCATCCCACTGGTCCCACACGGGGTCTCTGCCATACAATAAAGCAGTCATCTTCCCAGTGCCTCCCTGGTTCCTTGCTGGTGTGGTGTGTGCTGTGGGTGAGGCACAGGCGTGGTGGATGGACTTGTCTCCCAGCTGGAGGAATGGCAGTGCCTCGCCTTTTCCCCGCAGAGCACAGAGCGTCTCCCCCAGGGTGAGCCAGCGACCTCACTGCAATGGGGAAGGAGGATGGGGTGGGGCCCCAGGGGTCTAAGGATGCCACTCAGTCCTTGCAGGAGACTCTCCCAGGTCTTCCCTCTGGCTCCAGACTGGCTTTTGCTCCAGCTAAATCCCAAGAAATCCCACAAGTTTTCTGCTGTCCCACAAGTTGAGACACTGCCTCTGAGAAGATGCCTTCAACCCCAAGAGTTTCGGCCTTCCTTACCCTGGAGGTCTCAGTCAAAACACTATTTCCACAAAGAATATCATTTAATACACTTGAGACATTGTCCATACAAAGTTAGCGTTACTTTTAAAAATTAGGAAAATAATATAAACTAGTAAAAAACAAAACAAACAAAACAAAACCCAGGCCCAAGCACAACTCAGCCTTGGGCACCCCCTGGGAGCAGGTCCTCAGCCCTGTCCCCTTCCCTGGGGCGAAGTGAGGCAGAGGTGTTGGGGACCGCCTGGCATCAGAGACAACCGTGACACACAACACTGACACCAGGGGGAGAGCTGAGGGGGGCTGGGGCACTAAGCCTCTGTTGCTGAAAACAAGCAAAGGCTCCTGGTGTCCCCATCTAGCTGTCTCCTTGCTTGGTCTCTGCGCCCGGACTGTGGCCACAGCCTCTCCCAGGATGCCCTGTCTGGAGCCTTCTGGGCAGGCTCACCGGGCCACTGATGAAGCAGGTGTGCACACAGGGCAGCGAGGGGGAGAAACAGGAAGGGGGTGTGTGTTCATCCCCGTCTGGGGCAACAGAGGGAGCAGCCATGTGTCTGGCAAGGGCTTGCTCACAGTGACAGCGGGGAGAAGCACCAGCAGACGCAGCAGACCCAGGCCCTGGGAAGAAGGGAAACTGTCCCCGGAGGGGTCCCTGCGGGAGGAAGGTGGAGCCTGGTACCAGAGCCTCAGAGAAGCAGGCATCCTTGGGTCCCCAGGCCTGAGAAAGGGGGCTTCACACCCCAAGACACCTTTACCGGCTCTCTCAGGCCAGGTCAGCCCTGCCTAGCCGGGTGAGCGCCGAGTCTGTGGCGCACGTTGCAGCCCCAGTCCCTGCAACATCTGTGCCTGGGGGTCGGGAGTCAGTGCAGCACCTGGTCCAGCTCGTACTTCTCGCAGAAGTGGCTGGTGAAAGGAAAGCAGGTGAGGTACTCGATCCAGGGCCAGTTGATGGGATAGATGTAGAGCCAGAGGACCAGGGAGGCAAAGAGGCCAGCGAAGACCAGCAGCGACACCAGGATGAGTGCGCGCTTGCGGTACTTGTCGCTGGTGCTGAAGGTGATGTAGGGCAGGAAGGCGAAGGCCAGCAGCATGCCGCTGAGGAAGCCGAAGATGTGGGCAATGTTGTCGATCCAGGGCAAGAGGCCGCAGACGAACAGGAAGAGCACGATGGCTGACAGGTTGAAAAAGGCCTTCCAGGGCCGCTCCAACAGCTGCCAGCTCTGGAAGAGCTCCACGAAGAGGCAGGCGAGGAGGCCAAACTGTGACCCTGCTGGGCCCACCTGGGATGGAGCAGGGGAGACATGTCACCCTGGGGTTTCGGGTACCAGGCTGGATGAACAGCGCCAGGACCTGACTCCCAGACAGGGCTGAGACCCTGGCTCAGGGCCTGGCTCCGCTGGAGCTGCCAGACTGAAGCTGGGCTCGCCCCACCTGCCCCACCTGCCCCACCTGCCCCACCTGCTGTGCTCCTGCCCGGGGTAGGAGGACAAACGCCCAGCTCTGGGTGGGCTGCTAGTGGAGGGGGACAGAACAGAATAAGCAACAGAGTTAGGCTGCACAGGTCAAAAGATTGTCATGTCTGCGGGCCAAGAAGAACCACGGGTGGGACTTTCAAAGGGCTCACTCTGTAGATGTTTCGTATGTCTGTTCGCAAGGCCATGGTTAGAATGAGAAATGAAGCAGCAAAGAGGGACAAGGAAGCTCTCACTGGAGGTAACCGCTGAGCAGAGAGGGGGCTGGGATGCCCTGTGATTCAAGATCACCACTTTCCCCTCTCGCTGGGGATTAAGAGACCAGCTGATAAGCCTGGGCTTAGCGGTCCACCCGCGGTTGAGCCTGCATGGGAGGGGTCCTGTGTCCCTCTGGCACATACCAGGTGGGTGGGGTGGGCAGCAGCAGGCCTGGCCCTCCCCACATGCCACAAAGCATCAGGTATGTTGGGAGAGGGATACCTCATCCCTCCCTCCCTGCCCATATCCTCCAAGTCTCTACCTCTGCCCGGTATGGGAGGAAGATGGCGCTGGCAAGGTTGCCTGTAATGCCACTGAGAATGAAGATGATAGCAATGCGGTGCCAGCCAGCCAGTTTCTCCAGGTCACGCAGGATGGTCATTTGGAAGACAACAGACACGAGACAGTGCACCAAGCTGGGGGCAGGGGCACACCAGGAATCAGCTTTCTGAGCACGCCCATGGCCACCGGTCAGCACTTCAGGAGGAGGGTGTTGGGGAGACCTCTTCTGTGGGGTCTAGGTGGGTGGCACCACAGAGGTCTAGGGTTGGGGGTAGAGAGGACCCTCTTACCCTGCATGTAGGAACAGAGACAGCCAGAGCCTGTAGAACTGATCTGGGATCTCAGGGTTGAGGAAGGGTAGCAGCCCACACACCTTGTCCAAGCAGTGCACCTGGGGGCGTGGTGAGTGCGTGTGGTCAGTGCTAGCCGAGTCCAGCACCCGAAGTGGGAATAGGAGAGCCCCTCGGGCTGCTGCGCCCAGCTTCCCTTGCCCAGGCTGACAGCCCTTTCCCTGACTGCTCCAAGGTCTCAGCCCACCTGGGAACAGAGTGTCGCCTCTTCATGGAAATAGCCGTGCATGAACTCACAGTACTCCCGAGTGGTGATCTCACAGCTGGGCACAGGAAGGAAGAGGCGTCAGGGTCCTAAGGAAGCCTGCCCACCTAGACTGGTGCCCAGCACCTGGCCACAGCAGGCAGAAGGGGGAGCCCTCAGCCCCGGGAAGTGCCCCTTCCTCCTGCCCACTTCACATCATGGGTGGCCCTGAGCATGGAATGGAGGGACAGGGATGGGAGGGCATCAGTCTGGGGGTGATAGTGCCAGGCCAGCTCACCTGCCCTTGGTGCCAATGCAGCAGGGGCGACCCTTAATTGTGCAGTCTATGTGCAAGAACATTGTGTGATTGCTCTTGGCCTGTTCTGTGCAGATCTGCAGAGGGGACAAATGGGGGTTGGCCCGAGGGACAGGGAGCTATCCATCTCCATCCTTCCCAAACCACTTTCTGCCCAGGGGTGCTCACTCGGGGGCACTCACTCACTCACCGGCCACTTGGTAATGTCATCAGGCCAGATGTGGGCACCACTGGAGGCTGGCTCCTCACAGGTCCTGGAGGCAGAGATTGGACTGGGCAAAATGAGGGGCTGGGGCACCCCTGCCTGCCATACCCATACGCCAGCATCCCAGCAGGCACAGGATGCTGAGGCAGCCTAGATGTGGGCCCCTCTGGACCCATAGGTGGCTCTAGGCTGTACCTGGGATCCTGGTTGCACACAGCCCCTGACGTCCGCTTCTGGCCGAAATCAGACTTGTCCATGAAGGGTACATTATCATCCGGCCACTTGACAAAAGTGGCCAAAGTCTCCTGGAGAGTGGAGAAGGTCTGGTCATGCCAGGGCAAAGTCACGGCATTGATGTAGACAAGGGACCCTCCAGGGCAGGGCATTCTCCCATTTCCCGGGGCTCAGGCCCATCTCCCAGACCACCACCATGGCCTGACCCTTCTGAGACCCGGCCTTGGCCTCTTGGGCAGGGGGGTAGGGGGCTGAGCTGGGGGGAGCAGGAGGACCATTCAGCAGCAGAGTCTTCTGTGCTGGGCCAAGTGCCTGAGAGTGTGTGTAGGGCTGTGGGGTTGAGGGGACAGAGCAGATGTGGTCACAGCTCTTAAAGGACCCTCCTCCAGGCCGCAGCAGGTGCAGCAGGGTGGGACCGGAGCAGGGAGGGACCAGAACGGGGCTGGCAGGGGTCAGAGGGCCCACCGAGCAGTCCTTCCTCTGGGTCTGGATGCAGCCTGAGCGGTCATTCTGGACACAGCAGCCCGAGTCGCGCTCCAGGTCTCGCTCCCGCTGCACCAGCTGCTCGATCTGCCGGTCCTTCCGGATGCACGGGGAGAATTTGGCCCCCAGGTGAATCAGGTCAATCTGGGGGTGGGGCAGGGGTTGGTGAGCCCGGGCCCAGACTGGAGGGGCTGCCACTCCACCTCTACTCTGTCAAGTCTCCCCTGGGGAGGGGCCTCCGGTAGGCAGCTGCCCGCCTTCCAGCTGGGGGTGACAGAACACAGGGGCTCCCTGCTCTGACTGCATCCCCAGCCTGGGCCTCACCGAGCTGGGGCCGATCCAGAAGTTCTCCTGCTGGATGAACTTCACGCTCTCGTACACACCTTTGTTCCTCAGCACCTGTCGCAGAGGCGGGCAGCAGAAGAGTGAGCCTTGAGCCGGGGAAGGGAGAGAGGGGCAGGACAGTGCCCAGGGTGCAGCCTCTAGGAAGGGGCCAGGCACCTCCTGCTCAGGCCCCAGGGCTGGGGTGGCAGAGATTTGGCACCCAGCGTGCTGAAGCCACCAGGGGAGGCTGGGACCCCGGGGAGAAAGCTGAGAATCCAGCAGGGAGCCCCACTCACCAGCTGGGTGGTGATGTGCTGGGCAAAGCCCACAGGGGCAATGCCATACGTGCAAATCACCAGCAGCGTGATGACGATGTGCACAAAGGTCAGCCAGTAGGTGAAGTAAGGCCTGGGGACAGAGACCTGGGGTCAGCCCGGCCATATGAGGCTCACCTGGGCACCTCGCTCTCTGCTTCTACACATCCTGACCCATCCTTCCCCAGAGCAACTTTAGGATGCATCTCTAAGTGTCTCTCTCTCTTGGTTTAAAACCCTTGATGGCTTCCCAACACCCTTAGGATGAAGTTCAAAATCACCCTCCACTGCACAGAGGCAGCAAGGCCTTGCTGTGCTCCCCCACATCCTCTGCCTCTTTTCTCTCCTCCTCTTGCAGCTTCTGGAACATATCATAGTTCCTGCAGCCCCAGGACCTTGTGCACGTGACAGTTCTGGTGCTTGGGAGGGTCTACCCATTTCTCTTCACCCATCTTACCTTTTTTTTTCCTGGTGCCAGGGATCGAACTCAGGGCCTTGTGCTTGCAAGACAAGCACTCTAACCAGTGAAACCACTGAGCTAAATCCCCAGCCCCTCACCCATCTTATCCTGACAGCAACTCTCCCAACGAGCTCTTCACCCCCACTCTCTGTCCTTCTGTCCAGGACACTCACTACATTTGTTCTTGTTCATTATTTGTAACGTGAGGTCTAATATCTCTCAGTCACGCTGCCACTCACACACTGAGAATCTCCTTCCCCAAACTCTGACTTCCCTCGAGGTCACTGTGCATAGCCTCCCCCAGAACCCTCTCGAAGCCCAGCTCCCAAGTGTCCCTCTGATCTGCCCTGCCCCCTGCTCTCTTCTCTTGAGATCGTTCCAGGACATGTGCGGTGGTGCCCCGCAAGCTGAAAGCTGTCTGGGATGAGCATGCAGGTGGGAAAGCAGGAGCTGGAGGAGAGGCAGTGAGCCTCAGGCTCCCCAGGCTATGCTGGGTCCCCAGTGCACAGGTGCCCCCAGCTTGGCCACACTCCTGACCTGCGGGAGATGCTTCTCTAGTGCCCGTTAACCACGGGGATGGGGGCACACGCTTTGGGAGAGGGCCCAGGAGGACTGGGGGGCTCTTGGTCCCCAGCCCCTCAGGGATGGAGCTCACCGGTGGCTGTCGAAGCTCTCTAGCTGCCGCTGCACTGTGCTGCTGATGCTGCGGCGGTAGCTGCGGTTCAGCCAGTTGCCCACCATGCCCAGGCCGTAGTGCCGCTTCTTCCGGTCGAAGGCAAAGTGCTTCACGGTGGAGGCAATGCGCTTGCCGCGCCGGGTCACCGGGACGGGGGTGTGGCCACACTCCTTCCTGGTGGGGAGAGTGGCTCAGAGGGGCTGGGGCTGGGGTCCGGTGTGGGAAAGCTGCAGGTGGGGCCACTGGGATGCAGGAGGGACTCCATCTCACACTCACAGAGGGGTTTGCACCCCATCGGGGGAGACCGGGGAGGCCGAACGCGGGATTGCTCGGAAATAACTGGCAGACAATGGGGGAGACTCAAACACATCGTCAGGCATGGAGCTCATTTCTTCCTGGGGTAGAGGACGCAGAAGGGGTATAAGGAATTACTGTCCCAAATACTGTTCCCCAACACCCAAAATTAAGGGCAAGACAAGGGTGGACAGACAGGCTCTTCAGGATGGAAGGAGAAGCCACATGCCTGTCAGCCCTAATGGTGACTTTCCCTGTGGTCACCCACCCCAGGTCCCTGCTCGGCCTGACAGAAAGCAGGGGCTCAGCTCAGCAGCTCCATGCAGGATACAGCCCATCCCACCAACGGGTCCACAGGCCTTTGGGTCTTTCAGGGACTCCACAGGACAAGAGCAAGGTTGCCCCTCCCAGCTCCTAGGCTGCCCCCTCCCCTGTCCCCCAAGGGCCCACACCCCATGCTTGCCTTACTAAAAAAGGAGGAGTCGAAGGTGTCTGCCCCATCGACCACGTCCTCCTCCAGGAAGCTGGGGTAGGCGAAGCTGCGTTTGATCACCCGGCACCGTTGTCCAGTAGCATCCAGCACTGAACGTCCCTGTGCACAGGACAGAGGCCCAGGCATCAGGACCAGGGCGCAGCAACCCAGGTCCCCAGGCTCCTGGGAGCGGCACCTTGGGAGTGGGTCCCTGTGTTCACCGGAGGTGTGCAGGACAAAAACAGGTGGAGGGTGGAAGGCTAGGATGGCTGCTGGACCTGAATACCCTTCTCTCTCCATGGTTTGGAGTTTGTTCCTCCCTAGCAACCTCCTGCTCCTCTCATGTGAGCAGCTGACATCCTAACTCCCAAAGCAATCCGTATTCTCAACCCTTCTTCCCCCCAAGGCACCAACTGTGGTCCTCCATTTCTGTTTCTTGGCCTGGCACACCAGGCTCCCGCCCACCTGGCTGATCCCACATCTCCTGCCACACTTCTCATGGTCACCCTCAGTAAACCCACATCCAACTTCTCCCCCAGGCACCACGTTCCTGACAGGGCAAGTGGACGTCTGTCCGGGCCATTCCCTCAGCTCAGAATGCTGTTCCCTCCCTTCCTTTCCTGGTGACTATTTCCTTGTTTTTCGGGGCTCATGCCTTCCCTGACACTAGCCGCTCTCCCAAACTGACCACCTGAGCAGTGACATTACCCCCACCTTGGGCACCTCCCATGCCCAGCACGTAACAGGCCCATCACACAGACAGGCGAGTGGCAAAAGCACACCTCGCTTCCTACTTCCTTGGCTTACGAGTCAGTACAGAGCCTGGCTTCCCAAACTGGACAGGCAGTGGGGTGCTCACTCCTTCTCTCCAGAGTCCCAGCACATCTGCTGCCCTTGCACAGCAGGCAGGCACCTGGGTGACCTCCGGGGATGCTGTGGGCGTGGGAGGGAGGAAGGTGGGGGTGCTGCCCGCAGAAGGGGCCCCCACCTTGAGGAGGGCGGCAGCAGCCTGGAAGCTCATGTGGGCCACAGAGATCCTCTTGCGGCGGGGCAGGTGGCCGGAGCGGACGCTGGTGAAGGAGGTGAGGGACAGGACCCCGGGAGTCAGCGGTGGGTGGGGGACGTGGGGCCGGTCTACCTCATCCGGGTGGCGGAAGGCCCGGCCTCGGGCCAGCGGGTCCACAATCTGGAGGAGACAGAGGGTGAGCAGGGTCGACCAGTCCCCAGAGGGTAAGCCACCCAGCCACCCATGCCCCACAGGGCCCACCTTGGGCATCTTGCAGGGTTTTGGAGACTCGGTGCCCTGGAAGGACAGCCCCTCCTGGCTGGGCAGCTCCAGGTCCCTCTGGCACGTGGCCTTGAGTGGGCCGTAGCGCACGCTGCAGTGGTGCAGGCTGCGGCGCTGCCAGTGCTGCCGCTTGCCCTCCCAGTCGCTGCTGACGCCGAACCACTGGGCCGTTCCCCTGTGCAGCAGACCGGCGGCTGAGTGATGCACACGCGCCCCAGAGCCAGAGCGCGTGGGAGGGGACGTGGGGAGTGATGGTGACTGTGTGCAAGAAAGGTGACATGGGGTCATGGTGCACGCGTATGCAGTGGAGATGAAGTGGAGGTGCCAGCACAGTGGAGACCACTGTGACAGCATGTCCACACACTTATGCCCATGTGCCTTCTGGGGAGCTGCAATCAGCCTTCCATGAGCCCCCATCTGGAGCCCGCTGACCAAAGGCAGAGTAAAGGCTGGAGCATGAGGAGTAGGGCCAGGAGGAGGTCCTCCAGATTCTCAGCCTCCACGTGGTGCCTCTAGGCCTCAGTTTCCCCATCTACAGCATAACCTTAGACTCTCCCTAATGCAGACTCCTGGAAGGGACCCATGAATGTCCGGGTGCCCAGACTCTCCAGGTGGCTGGGGTGGCTGGGCAGGGCGGGGTGCTCACTTGCGGATGCTCTGGGTCAGGGAGGCCTGGCGGCGGAAGCCAGGGCGCTTCTCTGTGCCATCTTGCCATCGTCCCTGCGGCTCCTGGAGACTGACACTCTTCATGTAGGTCGGGTTCTTGGGCTGCTGCAGGGAGGACAGGTGGCAATATGTCCAGCCTCCCGGCGGGAAAGCCCTCAGAACAAGCTCAGCCCCACTCAACCCCACACCAGCTGCTTTTGTGCTTGTTTCTGTAGTGCTGAGGACGGGCCCAGGGTTTGCACAGGCTGGCCAAGCCCTCTACTGAGCCACACCCACAGCCCTTCATTACGCATTGCCACATGGCCGATCACTGTTTCTTCCTGTCTCCCAACAAATCCCAGCATGCTTTCCTGTCCAGCACCTTTCCACTGAGCTTTGGACATTTTACACAGCCTCTGGGGTGAGCAGGCGGCACGAAAATAACGCCTCTTTATGTGCCAGCTCAGGAGGAAGCCCACGCTGTTTGGGCCTGTCCTCAATGAGCTCTTTATGGGGTGGGAGCTCATTTCCATCTTCCAGAGAAGACAGGCCCTGTGGAGGCCCCATGCCCCTTGGACCTTGGAGGGCACTGAGAGCTGGCTGGGCTCTATGTGCGAACGCACGCATCTGTGCCCAGGCACACATGCCCAGGAGCCCTTTCTCAAGGACGGTGCTCTCCGGTTCCCTGCAGCCCACACTCCAGGAACTCCCTGCAATGTCTTATCAGGCCCAGGAAGGAGGGGCAGACCCAGGGGCCAGGCAGCACAAGGGCAGGGCTTTGGGAGGGAGGAGCCTCTTCGAGAAGCAAAACCGCCTGAAAGGCGTCTTGTGGGGACATCTGTTCCTGTGGCAGGACGGCGAGCCCCAGGCCGGCCCCTCACCTGGGGGATCATCCTGTCCTGCTCGCTGGGGGTCTGGGCTTCCGGCGGTGGGATGGTGATGGACAAGTTGGGTGGCTTCCGGCTCTGCAGGCGGCTGCTGGAGACAGAAGAGAGACTCCCGCCATTCTTGTCAGCTGAGGCCATGGTAGGCAGAGGGCTGGAACAGAGACAGGGAGGGGGGCACGGGCATACAGTGGGGCGGCAGCACCCAAGGGGCTGGGGACCCTGGTGCCAGGGGAGGCAGCCCAGGGCCAGAGCCAAACTGCCCAGAGTTGGCTCAAAGGCAGCTCTGGGGACTGAAGCCAGACTGCACCTGGCTGGGTGGAGTATCTCCCCTGAGTCTATTTCTGACCTTCATTTGCATTCTACACCGGTAGGGGTCAGGAGGGCCTCGACTTTCCGCCTCATTCCATTTCTGGCCTCACAGCTTCAGACAAGAACCAATCCACAAAAGGAGCATAAAGACACAGGCTTTGGAGCTGGAATGATCGTGGCCACCTGGTCAGGGCAGGCCAGGGTCCTGGGTCACTTTGCTGTGGACGAAGGGCCCCGGGAAGGGTTTAGGGGTGGACAAGGCGAAGGCTCCAGGACAACCACCAACACTGTGCCGGTTTTGTTGCTGGGCAGGTGTCTGTGGCGGCAGCCAGGGCACAGGTGCTTCTCCGAGGGGGCTCCTGAGCTGCACGGCAGGAAGTGGCAGCTCGGCCTGGTCCCCAGAGAAGACAAATCCACCATGCCAGTCCTGGTCCCCACAGATGTCAAAGCTAAATGAAAACCAGGCACAGTGACCTAACCTATAACTCCAGCTACTCCTGAAGTGGGAAGATTGCCTGAAGCCATGAGTTCAAAGCCAGCCTGGTCAACATAGTGAAATTCTGTCTCTTAAAAAAAAAGAAAAGAGGGCTGGGGATTTAGCTCAGTGGTAGAGTGCTTGCCTAGCAAGTGCAAGGCCCTGAGATCGATCCCCAGCACCAAAAAAAAAAAAAAAAAAGAAAAAAAGAAAAGAAAAAGATAACTGAAAATGCCTCCTGTCTGGTGCTTTTTTTCCCGCAGTAGCAAAATAATTTCATTTTAACAAAAGAATTGAATGTGCACATTGGAACAAAGACCTGGGACTGTAAAGCAGAAAGGCACCTCAGGCCCCCATCCTCCAGAACCACCTCCCTCTCTGCTCCTGGCAAGAACATAACTTTAAAAACTCTACACACACACACACCTTCCAATTTCCAGCGCGGACCTCCTTCCCTGTCTCCACATACAGACACATCTACGTTCTCTGCTTTGGAGACAGCCAAGATTTTATTGAGTGGAACGCACCAAGATTTACTCAATGGATGGTTATTAGGATGTTTTGTGTCCAGCACTGCAACAAACACCCTACCCATGCTCTGTCAGCAGGGGCGCACCTACGGCACGCGTGCCACAGCAGCCTGTCTGTTACCACTGAATGCTCTAAAAGGTTCGCCATCGCCGCCTGTGTGCCTGTTCAAGAAGTTCAAGTTCTAGGAGTGAGAGGTGGGGGTGAAGGGCGAGTGTATCTGTACTTCAACAGACCCTGCCAAATGGCCCGGACGGAGGAGGTGGCAGTTAGCCCTGACTGTGCCCCTTCCCTGCTTGTGCCACCAACTTCCAATTCCCCTCTGCCTGTTTCCTTCTCTTCCTTGTAGCCCTGTTCTGTCCTCTGATCTTTATCTGGCTAAAACCCTTAGCTGTTTTCTTGCCTCCACTTCCCGAGGTCCTCGGCAGAGGGTTTAGTGTTTCCTCCCCTTCTACAAGGCCAGGGACCCTACACCATCTTCTGATGTGGGTGCTGGCCAGGAGTCAGGATCAAAAGCACTGGGTGGGCCAAGTGTGGTGGCACGTGCCTGCAATCCCAGCACTGGGGAGGCTGAGGCACAAGAATCTCTGCAAGTTCAAGGGGTATGCAGTGAGACTCTGTCTCAAAAAGCCAAAGCAAACCAAACTACAAAAGCCTCAAACAGTTGCTCCACAGACACTATACCTTGGCCCAGACTCAGCAGCCTGTCTGTCTCTCTGTCTCTGCACCGATCTTTTACATTCACTGCTGTCTTCTGCCTTATCCACGTGAATGCTGGGGGAGTGCGGGCCCCTCAGGCACCGTCAGCATGTATTTTTTAAAAATTTTTAACCAGGAACATGTATTGGTACATTGTCCATATATTGATCACATTTAACATGTTTGTTTTGTACCTGTATGTATTTGTTAAAAACAATCAAATGAGTAAGGCTGCCATGGGCCCGGCCAGCAGGCCGGGGTTCTTACCTTCGAATCTGGCCTTGACCTGTGGCCACACCTCCCCTGTACAGATGCTCTGGAATCCAGCCTCAGCTCTGGGGACTAGTGGACAGACAGACAGACAGAGAGATGGAGAGATGGCTCTAGGTCAGCTTCCTTGGCACTGTCAACCTGTAAGAAGGAAAGGCAGCTCAACAGGGCCGCTGATCGAGTCCTTTCTTTCTGTTTTTTTTTTTTTAGTTCCGGGGACTGAACCCAGGGCCTTTGCACTGAGCAACTTCCCTAGCTTTTTTTTGAAACAGGGTCTTGTCTGGACATGGTGGCGCACACTTATAATTCCAGCACTTGGGAAGGCTGAACTTATACTTGCGATCTTCCTGCTTTAGCCTACCAGAAGGCTGAGGTGACAGGTGTGTATTACCAGGCCCAGATCATCAAGACCCTATATCCAAAAAAAAAAAAAAAAAAAGTAAGGCCCCTTGAGATTTGAGATGCTCAGCAGCCCTGCCCACATGCCCAATGCCATCGTGAGCCTCGGGCCTCAGGCCCTCTAACACCAGCAGGTGCTGTGAGTCTGAAACCTGATGAGAACCAGACCTCAAAATCAAGACAGTCTCTATTCTTCTTAATAAGGTTTTATTTTTTTCTTAATAAGGTTTTAAAATTTTAATTAGTCCATGTTTGCAGTACATAATGATCACATTCATCATGAGAAGTTCGAACCTGTACATAACGCATCTTAATTCTTTTTACTTCTCCTTCCGTCCATCTTTAGGTCCCCTTCCCATTTACAATCTATTTCTCTGTTTCCTATTATCTGCCTTTGTTTCTGCTCTTTAAATTATTTATACTTTGGGTTTCTCCTGTAAGAGAAACTATGCAATATTTAAGCTCGAGTATCTGATTTATTTCACCTAACATTATAGTTTCAAGTTGCATCCATCCCTATTCTTTTTTGTTTCAAAATAAAATGATAAAAACATTTAATTTTAACAATCCAGGAATCATTGACTGTTTCTGTATAAGACTTCCTTTCTGTTAAAATCAGCTTGAAATTTAAGACAGTGTTGTAACTATCTGGATGTGTTTTGTTGTTTTTAATAATTATTTATTGAGGTGAAATCCACACAACATAAAATCCACCATTTCAAAGGGAACAACCAAGCGGTCCTCCTGCGTGTTATAGGAAGTCTGGTGCGGGGCGATCACTGAGGCACAGCAGAAGCTGCAAGGAGGTGCCCCAGGGGCCGGCAGCATTAAGTCTGTGTGCAGAGAAAGGCTTTGTCTCTCTCTGTCCCCGAAACATGCCCCCGTACTGGGCGTGGTGGCGCATGCCCGTAATCCCAGCACTCAGGAGGCTGAGGCAGGAGGACTGCTGCAAGTTTGAGGCCAGCCTGAACTATATAATGAGACCCTGTCTCAAAAACAACAAAAAAACATAAAACACCATTTGAGGTAGTCACAGACATCACTACTTCCTTTTCTCCCCTGTGGCACTGGAGATTGACCCCAGGGCCTTTGTACTGAGCTACATCCCCAGCCCTTTTTATTTTTTTCTTTTCTTTTTTTTTTTTTTTTTTTTTGGTGCTGGGAATCTAACTCAGGGCCTTGTGCTTACAAGCAAGCACTCTAATCACTGAGCTAAATCCCCAGCTCCCTTTTTATTTTTTGAGACAGGGTCTTGCTAAATTACACAGGCTGGGCTTGAATTTGTGATTCTCCTGCCTCAGCCTCCCAGAGTGCTAGGATTACAGGCATGTGATACCACACCTGGCTACTGCTTCTGTTTTATGCTGGGGAATAGAGGATCAGAGAGGGGCATTAACTTGCCCAAGCTCACACAGCCAGGAAGGGGTGCAGCTGGAACGCAAGGCACCTAGCTTGAGAACGGAGGTCTCCTGGGGGGAAAGAGGGGCAGGCACTCTCCGCTCTCCTGTAAGGGGCTGAAATCTAAGCAGAGAGCCAAGCGGGGATGGAAACTGGGTCTAGTGTGCCATGCTTTTCAAAGCAGCTCCACTGAGGCCTGGGGCTGCCCAGGAGGAACAGAGGCTCGGACGCCCCTCTGATGCTATTGGGCACTAACCCTTTTGGCTTTGCATACTGGATTGGGGCAGAGGCTCTGGCTACAGAAGTCCCTCACCCCGGGTGAGGACAGTGGGTGAGGGGGGACACCCAGGTGGGCTCTTAAGGCAGCACCCCGGGGCCAGGCTGCTCCGCTTCATGGGGGGGCACACCTACATCCTGGGCTTTGGCCCCTGCTATCCCCAAGTGCTGGCTGACTTGAGCCTACACCCCTCTGAGATCACAGATCCAGGACCCTCCCTTTGGGTTGGCTGCTGGCTCCAAGGAACCCTGCAGTCACCGAGGACACTGCTACTCAGGGACGGCTCCAGGGCAACAGCTTCCCCTGGGGCCTCCTCAGAGAAAGCTGCCAACATGACCTCCTCTGGGGCCAGGGTGCAGCGAGAGGGCACAGGTGGGCACTGCTCTGGGAAACTGGCACTGAGGGGGAAGGAGGAGGTAGTGGAAGAAGCCAGGTGTGAGGGGAGGTGGCCAGGCAGCCAGGATCTTTCTGGAACCTAAAGGGGATTGCACTCAACCGCCCTGGAATCAGAGCTTCAGACCTGTCCCACGAGCCACCAGACCCAACACCAGGCTTTCTCCAACACCTCTGTCCAGCCAACCCATACTGTTCCTTTAAGGAATATCATCTCCAGGAAGCCTCCTCCAGGAGATCAACCACGATCTTACCTGCTGTCTCACAGCACCCTGCAGACTTGCCTAAGCGTCTGTCCTCTACCTGACTCGGGCAGCACAGGTGCCCCGAATGGCTGCGGCTGGTCAGTCCATACAGACTCTAAACAGAAGCTGTCACCCCCCAACCCACAGCCAGTCCAGGAAGAGCCCTCTCTGGAGGGATCCTCTCAGTGCCGCCCAGCCTGTCGCTGCCCATATGCCTGCTGCAGGGCAGATGGAGGATGCTGGATGCTGACCCAGATGAGTCCCCAAGGGACTCACTCCCCAGTTTCTTGGCCTACCATGAACACTACTTTCAGTTCTAGGGGAGGCCCAGCCCCCACCCCACACCCCCAGCCTCGCAAGGCCATGCCACCCCAGTTGGGGCCCAACCCTACCCACAGATTCCTCTCTGCACACCTCCTGGTGGGAAGGAGAGACAGACTATGGCCATGGAGTAGAGAGACTGAGCCAGTCCCAGGGCAATGCTGGGGACCCCAAGAGAAGCAACCTGACCCCAGGGAGGAAGGGCAGGGACTCAGGCCTCCTCTCCACCACCTTCATGGAGCAGCAGCAGCAACAGCCCACAAGCAGCTTCACTCTGTGCCTCAGTTTCCTTCTCTGTTAGTGGGGGGGGTGTTGGACAAGGTAATGCTCCAGGGCCACTCCTCCGCCCCTGGAAACCCATACATGGAGCCTTTCCCACACCGCTTCCCCCCAGGACCTCTGCAACATGGAGCAGAGGGGCTGGCAAGACCACCAGTCCCCAGTGTGTGCAGAAGTGGATGGGCGAGAAGCCCAGTCCCTTCCTTGCGCGGGCAGGTTGGCAGGTGCCCGGGGCAGAGGCGGGCACTGTCAGAACCACTCTGGGCTCTTGCGCGATCCATATCCATGGCAAATGGCAGAGGCCGTGCAGAAAAAGAGGGCTGGAGCTGCCCTGCCTGTCACTTATCTCCCGCCCCCAGATGTGCTTGCTCACTACAGAGGAAATTGTGACATCTTGGGACCAGGCTTCCTCTCGCCTGCGGTCGCATCCGCTGCTCTCTCCAAGACCCTAGCTCTGCCTTTTTGGCTGGCCTGCGGGTGGGTGGGTGGAGTGAGAGGGGTCTGAAGGCCTGGGCCATGGCAATGGCCACCTGGCCAGGCTGGATCTTGGGGAGATGCCCTTCCAAGAGAAGGATGTTTAGCCTGGGCCCCAGAGGAGCTAGGAGACTCCAGGGGGACCCGGCTAGAGGGACTAGGGCTGTGGGTGGGTCAGACTCCATTTCCTCTTCCTTCAGGGTGGTGTCTAGCATGGGGTGGGCTGGGCCAGATCCAGAGAAAAAGTAAAGTGTCTGTTCAGACCTGCAAAGAACCTCAGGTTAAGGAGTCTGTCCTGGGACCTGGGGTCAGTGCCCCTCTCCTGGGAGCCACAGCAGCCAGGATCAGGTGCACACAGAAATGCAGACTCAGAAACCACCATTGCTGGCCAGAGAATCAGGTTTCCCCACAGAGGGTGGGGCTGGGCACTCCCAAGCAGGACTCGTCTGGCATGGACAGGCTAGGCAAGGCCACCCCCAGGGAGGTCCACCACAAGTACACCAGCACCCAAGAGAAGCAGGATGCCAGAGGGCCCCCTCCACCATGGTGCAGGTTCATGAGCCCAAACTCAGTGCCAGCTACTATCCCCTCCCAGTCTGCCCCTAGACGTGGGTCCACTTGTGTTGGGGAGTCTGGCTGAGCCTCCCAGGCCTGCTCACCACCAACACCCCCACACTGGCAGCTGGGCTCTACAGACATTTTCTGCCCCGGAAATTCAGCCAGAAACGGGGACAGAAGAGAGCGAGGGGATGGGGCTGGGGATTTAGCTCAGTGATTAGAGTGCTTGCCTTGCAAGCACAAGGGCCTGAGTTCAATCCTCGGCACCACCAAAAAAAAAAAAAAAAAAAAAAAAAAAGAAGAGAGCGAGGGGCTCAGGACAAGCAGGAAAAGGGAGCCTGTTCAGAAGAGATGTGACCACGAAGTACTGAGGTCCTCCTGCAAGGAGGGGCTGGTCAGCTGCACTGAGGCAGTGAGGAAGGCACAGTCTGGCTTGGTAGTCACTTCCAGTTCCGGAGCCCTGGGGGCAAGTCCGCCAAGTGCCCCCAGACAGCAGGCGGCCAAGAAGGCAGGGTGGCGGAAGGCCGGCTGCAGCTGTGGGTCAGTCCCAGGCTGGGGCGTGCAGGACTGATTCTACCCCCTGCTTCCCAGCTACAGAAACCGAAACTCAACCTCCTCTCAGGCCACTGCTGGGAACCAGGGCGTTTTTAGAAAGCTGTAAAGAGGAAGAGGGCCCTCACCCACTGCGCAATCTCCAGCAAAACCCTAATTCTGCTGACCTCTGAGAGCTCTCCAGCCTGCCGGCTGGCCCCACAGGAAAGGTTCATGTAAGCACTGTCATCTAACTCCATGTCCCCTGCCGGCCCCCATACAGACAGTGACTCATCCTGTACACCTCCCAGCCCTGGCGAGAGGCAGTGGGATGCAGCGAACAGCAGGAAAGTGAAAAGCCAGCTTGCCTGGGGTCTGGGGCCAGGACCTGGGAAGGGCCATGAGCGACAGAGAGGCACCAACAGCAGCAAGTGGCCAGGGGGAGGCCGAAAAATGGCAGGCAGAGTCACAGCAGAGGAGGGGAAGAGGACAAGGGACCCTGAGCTCCCTTCCAGCATCCACTTCCCCAGGTCAGGAGCTGGCGGTAGACACAAACAGCATACTCCACCTGCACCTGGCAGCTGCCACAGAGAGGGAAAACAAAACGGCCTGTGGGTTCACACCCTCGAGGATCCCACAAACAGCCTGTCTTTCCCCAGAGAGCCCTCAGCTCTCGCCCCCTCTCTTTCCCAGGCTTGCCCCAGATTCGGTGCAGGTCGGTGGCTGCTGGCTTTTCCGGGCTTTTCCCCATCAGACCCAAGGCTCTGGGCTTCCCTTGACCCAGTTAGAGTGGCTTGGGTGTCAGAGCCCACCACAGACATGGGAAGCGGGTACTGGGTTCCAGGGAGCTGCCACAAGCAGGGTGTGAGGGCGTGAGCGTGCCCGTGCATGTGGCAGGTGGAGGAGGGTACACGCTGTTTCTACAGTGTTGCACCCCTGCCCTCTGCCCCAACCTTCTGGGCTTTCTGGGGACCACTCGCCAGAGGAACTGGCAGAGATGTGAACCTTCCTCTGCTGGGGACCCTGACCCAGGAATTGGGCAGAGCTGGGGATGCCCAAGTTCTGTGCCCCCTAACCCAAGATGCAGCAGCTGCTGGTAACATTCAGGGCAGGTGCCATAGATGTGGGAATGCTGCCAAGGCCTCCCCAACTGGTCGCCCACCAAGAGGCCCCTCTGGAAACTGCTGGATCCTAGAAGCTTCTGGTGGATGGGGTGTCAGGCCAGGGGATGGCAGCTCGGTAGGGATGCAGGTGCCCTGGACGGAAGCCAGGACACACTCCATGCAGATAGCAGTTCCCAGAGCTGGAGGGGGGCAGTAGAAAGGGAGTGGGCACTCACCCAGCATCCTGGTTCCTCTGGGAAGGCTGTATACTCTGCCCCAGGTCTGAGGCCCCTCCCTGGAAGCCCAGACACCAGGACACAGGAAGGCACCTGAGAGGAAGCAGGCATACCGGGTGTCACATCACCACAGGTTGGTGTGAACTGTGCTTTGCTCCAGTTTCCCAGATTTGCTCTCTGGGCTGGGCAAATGGGAACTGGGTTTTCACTGGTCCTCAGGAGCAGCAGAGGCCCAGCACAAGCTCAGTAGTTTGGGCAGGATGGATTCAGTCTGAGGTGGGAAGGCAGACACTCTATTTCCATCAGGGGCTCCTTGATACCAAGGTGTGACCTGTGGCTGAGGCTCTGTTTTGGACTTGCAAACAGATGGCTCACCCAATTTCTGCCATCTCCTCATGGTCTGACTGTAGACAGTGAAAATACTGCCTGCCTGGGAGGCACAGGGTGATAGGCCCACCCCTAACAGCTGTGTGAGTTTGGGCAAGCCACTTGACATTTCCGAGCCTCAGCTGATTATGCCTCCCAGCATCTCGGATCTGGTGGCTTTGTTACCACTAACCAGGGCTCACACCAAGAGAATGCTCAGCAGAGGGACAAAGTCTCGCCTTTGTTACAGAGAGCTAAGTACCCTGCCCAAAGCCACTTAGCCAGAAACAGACTGTGAGCTGGCCAGCGGGGGGGCACCCAGAGCTCCACGGAAGTGTAGGTCACCCTAGGCTCTTGTCCTCAACACACCAGGCTGGGGTGGTGCAGATCCTCAGTTTTGCTGTCCGCATGGAGCCCTCTGCAGGGAGGGAACATGACAGGCAAACACTTTTCAGCTTGTAAATAGTCACTAAGGAGCTAATAAACCTGATTTCCCAGAACCCTGCCCTGGGGCTCCCCAATTTCCCTGAAAGAGGCTGGCGCCAGCCTCAGCTGCCAGGTTTTGGGGCCCTTGGACAAAGGCCCACGTGGGCTGTGCCCATACCGGGCAGGCTTGCAAAGCCTCTGTCCACCGCCTCCTCTCCCACCTTGCTTTAGGGCAGTGTGGGGTTCTCTTGCTAAGGAAGGACGAGGGCTAGGGGCCAGACGCTCGGCCCAAACCTGGCTGGGGCACCTCACTCTTGCTGCTGGGAGGCCACGGGCACGCTGCCATTGCTGAGCCTGTTTCCTCTGCTGAGAGACGGGTGGTGCCCTGCTACAGAGGGAGCCAACACAGATGACAGCAGAGATCCTGAATGTACGGTGGCTGGCACACGACCAACGGTAGGCTGCTGACTTTGTTTCCTCCTGGCTGATCTCTGCCACCACCACTCATGTGGCCCCTACATCTGAGCCAAGAGCCCCAGAGGTGACAGGACTCTACTTGACAGGTAAGGAAACTGAGGCTCAAAGAGGTTGAGTAACTGTTCTGAGGGGCCACAGTCTGGAAGTGGTGGGGCTGCGGCCCCAGCCAGGGCCCTGTAACCTCTGTACTCTGCACCATCCCAGAAGTGGAGAGGTCAGAAGACAAAAGGATGCATGTACAGGGCTTACAGGGCTTTCGGCTCACAAGCCCCTCCCACCAGCAGGCAGAAGCAACAACCCCTAGGGCTTGGGCAGCACTTCTTGGCTTATCGAAGGGCTTCTACAAACATTATCTCATCTAATTGAGACAAGCAGCAGAAGGAGGCTGTCATTAAGCTTCCTGGCTGATAAGGTTCCCGATCCCATGGCAAGTCCCCCAACCTGCTCTTTGAGGTCTCCTAGTGGCTGCGGGGAACCCAGGATGTAGGGAGACCCATCTGAATGGAACACCCCATGTGAGGGATTAGGGGCAAGAAAGACTCCTAGAGCCACTTGTGACACTGGACACAGGTGCAGGGGCCATGTGTGGGAAGCAGGGGAGAAAAGGAAAGTCCGTCCACTCAGCTCAGTCCTGCCCCGAGATCCTTGGCCAGAGAGAGCCCAGTCCAAGGGGCACTGGCTCTGTGATCCCCCCAATACCATGAGAGATGCACAGGCGGGCAGGCAGGGAGACCCCAGGAGTGGGCAGCCCTTCAGGTGCGAGTGGAGACCCAGCTTCATTTCCCTTGGCCCCCAGGAGCACCGAGGTCCCCCACCCCAGACACAGCTGCTCTGACAGATTAACACCAGTGCTGCTCCTCTGGATGCGTGTTCTTACCCGGCCCCCCAACATCCCCCAAGGCAGGGCCTCTGCTAGGGCTTGAGCGTGTCATGCACAGCATCCATGCTTCTAAGGTGTCCCAAGTCCATTACCACGATGGCGCTGCTCACTGTGTCCCATGACAGCGACACACTGGCTAATTCCCACCTGAGTCTTTACCCCACAATGCTCCCACAGTTTAGGTGGGGAAACTGAGGCACAAACTAAGTGACTCGCACCCTACTGAGTGTGCTCTTACAGACCACTATGCCTGCTAACCCCTGAACTTCACCTCTTGGCCCCAAGGTTGGACTCACCTACTCCCCTGTCCATCACCATGCTAGCCCCACGCCCCGGCCCACTGCCCGCCCGGCTCGAAACATGGTCCTGCAGGGCCCGGAGCAGCATGGGGGCTGAGCTGCTGCCACAACTTTTAACCACTCACTTGCTTCTGGTCCTTGCATGAATGTACTGAAGGGCCCTAAAGATGCGTAGGCAGCACCATACCTCCCTGAAGATGAGACGGAAAGACAAGCTTCCCTTATACAAGCCACCTCTCAGGGAGACAAAGGTCATCTTAGGAGCAGTTCCGTGAAAGCCCTTGTCTCCCCAACAGCAGGGCACAGGGTGGCTGGTCCCGTGAGGATGCCTGTGTCCTGGGAACCGCCTGGGCCTGGGAGCTTCTCCTTCCCAGCTGCTGCTGCACTACCCGAGGTCAGTCAGCGCTCAGCAGGCGCTGGCATCCACCATTCTTCCCCGAGCTGGCTCAGCTGGAGAGGAGGCCGGGAGCCACTTCCGACACACTGCACATGGGTGAGCTCACTCTGGAAACTCCCCGAGGCCTCGGGGCAATACCTAGGCCTGCTCCAGGTCTGTGGCAGAGATCCCAGGGGATGTGCAGGTGGAAGGTCACCAGGAAAAACACACACCTCTCTCACACTGCGCCAGGGACAGGTGGGGGTGGGCAGACCTGAGGGAGCGCCAGGTGGCTCATCTAAGTCACTGGGACACACCTGACCTCCTCCTGCTGCAATCCAGTGCCTGGATCCCAGTGGAGGCCACAGCAGTGTTCAGAGCTCAGGCTATAGAAAAGAACACCACCACTGGACCCAGAGCAAGACTGAGGGGCCAGGGGCTTCAGTGGCCCTCTGGTACGTGTGTGGGCATGACTCAGTCCTCCTCTTACAGGAACAGAAGTTTCCTTCCTGGATACTAGAGTGTGAGTGTGGGTGGGGGGCCACCAAGAGCAGCAGTGGCTCAGGGATAAGCCAACCGGGTAGGAGTCACTGGACGGCTAGTTTACCAGGCTTTGGGAGTGCGCCTGAGGGTGAACAGCTCTACACAGGTCTGGGTGCTCATGGGGACCACTACAACTGTTTTCTGTCCAAAAGAAAAGTGGGAGTTTCATTCCATTTTCTTACAGGAAAAAGACCAAAACCAAGAAACTGACCAGACACTCCCACCTGCCCTCTTGCTCTGCCAGGGTTCCCAGGCAAGGGGGCCAGGTCCAAGAGTGGACAGGACACGAGCAATGGAAACTATCAGAGAATGGAAATGGAAGGTCACGGAGCGGCCTGGGCACCTGGGCACAGACGTGGCTGCCTCATTTGACCCTGTCCGAGAAAGCTGGCAGTCCAACCCCAACAGTTTCCAGTCAGGCCTACCAGGGTCTGCTGGGCCCACAGCTCTGAAGTCTTCCATCCCTCACTGCTGCGCGGCTAATGCTGTGAGCAGGGGTACCTCCTCCAGCAGCAGGGTTCCAACCACCACACGGGAAGTTTTTCACCGTAGGAGGGAAGGTCAGGGAGCCCCAGGAACTAAAATCCCTGCTTTTCCTGCGGCCATATTTTCCTGTTATAAGTAACTGGAGGAGTTAGGTGTGTTCAGAAGGGAAAATTCCAGCAGGTCACACAGCATTGCACATCCATGCCAGCTTCAGCAATGCAGCTTTGGGAAAATCTATGAGACCTTTGCTCACCCCGCCACCTCCCATTCTCAGGTATATCAGAGCTCAAGGCGTTCCCTGGCTCACCCGCTGTGGGAGGTTGTCCTGGGGTGAAGGACTCCAGGCCCCAGCTCCAAGAGGGCCCCTTTCCCAGCTCCTCCTCCACAGCACCCAGATCTGCTTCCTGCAGGGCCTGGGCAACAGGGGAGAGGCAGACTCCAAAGCAAGATGCTTGCTAAGGCAATAGCTGCCCGCACATCCCTTCACTCTCATACTAAGCTGCTCCCCTCACCGCTGAGGAAACTGACGTAGAGAAGGAATCAATGAGCAGCACCTTGATGGACCAGGTGCTGGGGGCGTCCCTCAACTTCAGCACAGCACTCTCAACCTTCTGGACCGCACAGTTCTTTTCTGATGTCTAGCAGCATCCCTGGCCTTTACCTTCAATAGGCATCAATACTCCCCTCCATCCTTTCTGTGACAACTAGATTGTCTCTGGACATTGCCAAATACCCTCTGGCAGGCAACAGTCCCCTACCCTCAATAGCCAGGAGTAGTGGCACCTGCCTGCAATCACAGCACTCTGGGAGGCTGAGGAAGGACTGCAAATGCAAGCCCAGCCTGGGCAACCTGGTGACTCAGTGAGACTCTGTCTAAAAAAAAAAGGGCTGGGGATGTAGGGATGTAGCTCTGTAGCTCTGTGTGAAGGCCCTGAGTTCAATCCCCAGTATTAAAAAAAAAAAAAAAAAAAAGGTGGCAAGTCTCAATTGAGAAAGCTTCACTTTCCCCTCCCTGTCCTACAGAGTGACAACAGCATATTATTCCACCAGCAAATGTCACGCTCGCTGGAGTCCTAGGTCAAGCCTTGCGAGGGCCATTTCTCAGGAACACCTCCACTCCCCCCTCCCCGCCTCTCTGATGGCCCCAACCCTATAGCCCTCTCCCTCAATCTTTCACTGAGCTGGGAGGGCCTGATGGCTGGGTTCCTGCTCTGCCCCGGGGCAGGTCAGCTCTCCGTAACTTCCAACTCGATGTCCTAGAGAACCGCAGAGGGGGCCAAAGGCAAGCCGAGGCCACTGTCCCGGGCCCGTTGGTCCAGAACTCGGGGGTCCTGGGTCCAACTGCGGAGCTCGGGTGCAGCCGGGTGGTGTGAGCGCGCCCCGCCCACCCGCACCTGCTCACCTCGAGGCTCCGCTCACAAACTTCGGCCCCGCCGCCGGTGCTCGCCCGGGAGAAGCGGAGGGCGGGAGCGCTGGCGGGGCGAGGGCGGGGCGGCGCGCTCCGGCCCGGACAGTCCCCTCTCCTCCTTCCGGGCTTTCGATCCACGTTTCCCGTACGCGGTGACTCGGGCCCAGGCCCGGTGTCGGGGCCGAGCCCAGGACCGACAGCCCGGGTCTCGCGGCCCCGCGGGCGCAGAGTCGGGCCCCGGCCTCCGAGAGGGCCCACGTGGGCCCCGGGCGCTCCGCAGGGCACGCGCCTCCCTCCCCGGCCGCGCGGCCGCGCACTACAGCCCCAGGCCGCCTGGACGCGACCCTGCGACCCCGCCGCCGACGCCTGCGGCCCAGCCCCGCCCGCCGCGCAGCGCTCACCTCCCCAAGGTCCCACGTCCCGGGACGCAGCTCTGAGCGGCGCCCGCCAGCGGCTGGGCGGTGGCTCCCCGGAGGCGGGGCACCGGAGCCCCGCCCCTCGCTACCTGCGCGCGGGCGGCTGGGGGCGGGGCCTGGCGCGGGGCGGGGCGGGTCGAGGGCGGGCTCCGCTCTCAGGGTTCCTGCCTCTGCCCTCGCTCCGCGGCGCCACCGGGTCTTAGCCCGCGGAGTCCTGTTTTCCCCGCAACCTGATCTCTTCCTCGCGCCGTCTTCTGCCCTCCTGGGACGGAGCGCGTAGCCTACGTCTGAACTGCCACCATCACGTCACACCTCCTCCTAAAGAAAAGTTCCTCGACCTCCCCTCCTCCTCCTCTAGTGCCCCATTTTCGGGCCAAGCCGGCTGCTCCCTGGAGCCCAGTCCAGGTGTCCTTATCTCAGCCTTAAGGGGCTTCTGTGGGGACCGAGTAGTGGAGTGGACCATGTCAAATTGGCTCCTTTAATGATAACTATTGACACAATACACGTGCTCCTGGGAGATAAACCCAGTGCAAGCTGACCTAAAGAAAGCCTGTCTGGGACACGGGCTGTGATGGCCCAGTTACTGGATGCTGGGTTGCCCTGTGTCCCTTCCAGGCTCTTATCCTGTTCAAAGAATTGAACAAGACAACTGAAGAACATAGAGGTTGAACATTTATTGACGGTGACAGTAAGGAGAAAAGAAGAGAGAAGACTAACTCTGAAGAAAAGGAAGTTTTCTTTTTCTTGGTCGGGAGTAGTGACAACACGCCTTACTCCCAGCACCTGGGAGGCTGAGGTGGGAGGATCACCGTGAGTTCAAGGCCAGCCTGAAGTGCATAATGAGACCCTGTCTCAAATAAAATAAAAAAGAAGTGCTCTGAAGAGTGAGAGTGGGAAAAGAAAATAGGCCCTAAATGCAGAGCTGACCACTGCAAGAGAAAGACAGTAGCCATGAGGCCAATGGCCGCCACCATTTGGTACCCGCATTCTGCTGTCAGATCTGGGCTGACCTACACAGCGCTCTGAAGCTGTTCTGCATGTGTGTCCTGGCTGTGACTGACAGGTCACCATGATTGACAGCAAAGGTGACGAAGGCGACCCCTCTCTTCAGAATGTGGCCGACACAGACCCGCAGGCCTCCTTTCCATGTATGCTCAGTTGACTTCGGCTCACCCATGGGCCGTCAGGGGACACTCAGCCCGGGGAGGATGAATTGGGGAACCCAAGTGTAAGGAAGACCTCCTCAGTGCGCGCCGGCCCCTGGCATTAATGACGAAGCGTTGCCATCTAGCGACAATCGTAGGTATTGCACGAGGGAACCCTACCTGGTCCGCTGAGCCTGGGGAAGCCTCAGTCCCCAGGCTTCCTCAACCTGCTTTCTCCCCAGGAAACCTGGTAAGTCCGGCCTCAAGGTTTAGGGTGTAAGGCACGGGCGTGCTCTTCGGTTAGTAAGATGCCAAAGCCCATATCAATCCTCTTGGGCACCTGCCTGCCTTTCACGACACGGTGCCTGGGAAGGGCGCCGGCGGCCGTCTGTGCAGGTGATCTGTGCTCCGAGGCCTTTGCACCCTGAGAGCTCCGGCCAGGCTGCAGAGCTGGGGCCCCAGATGGCTGGGAGGAGGCCGAGGTGGAGAGATGGGGGCTCGGGAAACCGTCCAGCTTTCTCCTCCTGGTACTGCTCTCTCCCCCAAGGTGGCCTTGAAGCCCATCTTCTCCCCCCTCCCCGCAGGCTCCTCACCCTTTATCACCCCTCCATTTGGCCATCTTAGTCTTAGCCAAGGCTCAGCCATTCCGGCTGGCCTTTGGGGACGGAATCTGAACGCCGCTGCAGGGCCTTGTCGCTTCCCATATCCCAGCTGGGTTCATCTTCAGACTTCGGCTCTCTGCTGCCTGCCCACCACCCCCAGGAGGCCGCCGTCACTGTGGGCAATGTGGACTGGGGTTTCAAAGGGCACGCAAAGGCTCGGATGGATCGAGCTCACCATCTCCTGTCAAGCTACCCAGCGCTGAGGGGCCAAAGCCTTCCCGGAAAGGCATGACAGTCCCCATAGACTAAAAGACCCAAAGATTGCACATCACCAAGAAGTCAAAATGTCTGTGCCACAAAAGGCACTCTGAACATAATTAAAAGCCAAGAAAGGCCGGAAATGCTGACACATGCCTGTAATCCCAGCTACTCAGGAGGCTGAGTTGGGAGGATTGCAAATCTGAGGCCAACCTGGGAAATTTGATACCCTGCCAAAAATAAAATGCAATCAAATAAAAAATAGCTGAGCGTGGTGGCACACGTCTGTAATCCCGGCCGACACGTGGGAGGCTGAGGCAGGAAGATTCCTGAGAGTTCGACGCCTGCCTGGGCTACATAGGGAGACCCTGTCTCACAAAACAAAAAAAGGGACAAATTACAGATTGGGAGAAAAATATTTGTGAATTAAATATCTGATTTTAAAAAGCACATCTATCCAGAAGTCTTGCAACTCATTTATAATAAGAAAACCCAATTTAAAAATGAGCCAAAAATTGGTTTCACCAAAGAAGATATATGAATGGCTAATTGGCACGTGAAAAGAGGTTCAATATCATTAGTCATGGGTGAAAGTAAATTAAAACCACAAAGAGATACTACGACATATCTACTAGAATTACTGGAATAAAAAAAGTGCAATGGTGCAGCTTGTGCTTAGTATGCACACGGCCTCAAGTTTCATACCTAAAAAGAA
Organism: Hystrix cristata; assembly: GCA_004026905.1. Classification (NCBI taxonomy): domain Eukaryota; kingdom Metazoa; phylum Chordata; class Mammalia; order Rodentia; family Hystricidae; genus Hystrix; species Hystrix cristata. The sequence goes on along the minus strand of PVJO010016009.1, from coordinate 1,603 downwards.
AAAAAAAGTCAATACAAGTGTTTATGAAGATTTGGAGGAACTAAAACCTTCATATATCAGTGGTGAGGCTATAAATGATGTATTCGCTTTGGAAAATAGTTTAGCAGTTTCTCCAAATGGAGGGTGACCTGGAGGATCCTTGAAATATAAAGGGAGCTAGACACGAAAGACCGCATGTTTTATGATGCCGTTTATATGAAATGTCCAGAAGGGCGACTTCATAGAGACAGAACACAGATTAGTAGTCTCCTGAGATGGGGAAGAGGAATTAACTTAGAGGTGTACGAGGGAAATTCGGGGGTGATGAACATGTTTTAAAAACGGATATGGTGCTGGTCACATAATTCCAAGTTTACTAACAAGTCACTGAATTGTACACTTGCCTTGAGTGAAACATACATCAAGTTTTTAAGAAGAAGTTGTTAGATATGGTACTTTTATTTTTCTGTTTTTCCTTCTTTCTTTTTTTGGTGCTGGGGATTGAACTCAGGGCTTTGCGCTTGCTAGGCAAGTGCTCTACTACTTTTTTTTTTTTTTTTTGATACAGGGTTTTGCTATGCAGTTCAGGTTGGCCTTGAACTCATGGCAATCCTCCTGCCTCAGCCACCTGAGTGTACCACTACGCCCTGCTCCAGGGTGACAGAAGCTGAGGGTGACAGGGCTTGGGGAAGCTGCTGGACTGGAGAGGCGCAGGGTAGGAGCTGGGCAGCCTCGGCTGGCAAGTAACTGAGCCCCAACTCGCTCGGTCTCTTAGCCCAGCCTCCCAGGGACTGGGGCTCAGGGACCATTGCTCCTTGAACTCTCCCCTTTCCTTCTGGCTGGCCAGAGCAGGCCGGGGCCCCTGGAGGCTGCTGCTGCCTTCCTTTGTCCTACCCATGCCCCCTTTTCCCCTGGGTTCCTTCCATCCCCTCCAGTCCTCTGTGGGCCCCCACTCTTCCCCCTCTTGCCTAATGTCTCCAATTCAAGGGCCATAAATCTGCTCAAAGGTCAGGGCCCACACAACGCCCCCTCCCTGGTCTCTCCCTGGCTGAACTTTGTGCCTGGGACCATTTCTTCCCTTCTTCCTGCCCTCTTCCCGGTATGCTGGTAGACGGGTAGTGACGTCCACAGTGCAGAGGCCGATGAGAGCCCAGAAAGCTGGGGGAAGCCAGGGTAGACTGTGCACCAGGCAGCTGCCCCTCTGGGTCTGTTGCTCCTTTGTGGGTGTCAGGGCCTCCCAGGGGCCCCAGGGGACAGCTGACCTGCACAGCTGGGGAGCTGTCACCGAAAGGGTCATCGTGGATCGTGAGTCCACATACAGGGGGTGTCAGCTCCTCCTGCATCTCCCCACAGCCTGGGCGTTGGTGTGGCCGGCACAGCGGCGGGGGCTCAGGGAGAGTGGCCTGGAAGTGGGAGAGGATTCTGTGTGGGGTGAGAACCCCCTATACCTGGCACAGCTTGGGGGAAGGTGGGACCCAGGGGTGCTGCCAGGGGTCCTGTCCCTCATGTGCCCCCTGAGCAGAGGACTAGGTGTCATGGCTCTCTGGTGGCCTTCTTTCCTAGGAGTGTTCTTGGGGTGCTACTCATTTAAGTACCCAGGACCAGAGTCTTTGGGCTTTGGAGA
>PVJO010016008.1:0-43338 GCA_004026905.1 Hystrix cristata | reverse complement strand
CCCGTGGGGAAACAGGTTCCAGCCCAATCGCACCAACCTGTGGCAGGTGAGACCTCCCATCCTTCCCCACGCGTGGGAGGAGCCATCCAGTCTGCCCTGCTCCCATGGTACTGGGGATTGATGAGCTGCTCAGGCCGGAGGCAGCGTCTGAGGGTGCTGGGGTGACTTCACGAGAGAGGGGACATTTGAGCCAGTTCCAGGGCAGCTGTCCAGTGAAGTGAGAGAAAGGGCATTCCAGCCAGGCATGGTGGCGCATGCCTGTGATCCCATCAGTCATGAGGGTGAGGCAGGGAGATCCTGAGTTCGAAGCCAGCCTGGGCTACATAGCGAGACCCTGTCTCAAACAAACAAACAAACAAACAGGGTGGTGGTGGAGAAAGCCAAACAGAGAAAGCATATCTAAGAAGATGGGCGAAGTGTGGTAATTCATCAAGTGTGGAAGGGCTGGACTCAGGCGCAAACCCAGACATGGCCACGTGGCAATGGTGCTTCTGTCTTCCACACTGGATGACCTGCACATGGCTCCAGGGCATAGAACTGGATTGTTCAGTCTCAGCTCGGTTTAGGGGCCTTTGGGACGTTTATGGGGTGGAGCATGCAACAGCACTTGTCTAGCTTGCACAAGGCCCCTGCTGGATTCCTAGCACCACTAAAAAATGAAAAGTTGCAAACAGGAATCTGAGGCTTAGAGCAGAGCTACAGGTCAGAGCAAGCAGCTTGAGAGTGTACTCATCTGTTTTCTGTTGCTGTAACAAAATACGAAAGGCTGAGTATTTTATGAAGAAAACAGTTTTACTTAGGTCACAGTTTCGCAGGCTAAAAGCCCTGTATCCTGCAGCCCCATCTGTCTGGCCCCTGGCAAGCATCCCCCCATCACAACATAGTGGAGGAGCGAAAGGGCCCAAACATGTAGAGCGAGGTGGCTTTATAACAACCCACTCTCACGAGAACTAAATCCAAGAAACCAGCGATAATCTGCTCCTAAGGCAATGCCCCAGTGACCTAGTTACCTCCTTTTAAAGGTCCCACCTCTTTTAAAGGTCCCTTCTGCCTCAGCCTACTGAGTGCTGGGATTATAGGCATGCATCAAACCTCAGTTTTAATGAGAAGAAAAGTGAACAAATTGAACAAATGACATCAGCAAGTACAGGTTACATTTTGAAGAATTTTGCTGGTGAAGAGCAGATGAGAGGGAAGGTAGAGTCAGGGCAGTTACATGTGTTGGTGGCAGAGGGAGTTACGTGTGTTGGTGGCACAGGGGAGAGACAGGCAGTGAAAGCCCGGGACATCGGTGACCCTGAGAAGGCTGTGGAGTGGCTCTGATGGCCATGGAGCAGTCTCACAGCACTGTGGCCCATGGGCTAAAAGGTGCAGGGGCGTGGAGAGGAAGTTGCTGAGGGTGGGTGAAGCAGGTGCAGGGCGGGCTCGACAGACCAAGGTTGGCACTGTGGAAATGTCTAGTCCTCCCAGTCGAGTCTGGAGATTTGGTGGGGGATGGTAGGCGCCTGGACAGGAACCTGAGGTCACTGCCCATGCCCTCCCTGGTCCAGTGATACAGCAGGGTGAGTGAGCTAGACTTCTCTCTGGGTAGCAGGAGCCTGCTCTGGGACAGGCCGTCATCCTTCAGCTGTCATTTCTCCCATCAGGGAAGGTTCCCCAAGGGTGACAAAGCTGAGGACGGCTTCCACGGAGTGTCCCCAGTGAATGCTTTTCCCCCACAGAACGACTACGGTAAGTCGCTGTCGGTGTTCGCAGGTTGTTTGGTGGGACAGATCCCCATGCCTGATGCGACCTGCAGCACAGCTGGGGTCCGGGACCAACACACTGCTGTACCGCAGGGCTCTATGACCTCGTGGGCAACGTGTGGGAGTGGACCGCGTCACCCTACCAGCCTGCTGACCAGGACATGCGTGTCCTCCGGGGCGCCTCCTGGATTGACACGGCTGATGGCTCCGCCAATCACCGGGCCCGAGTTACCACCAGGTGAGGGGCTTGGTCCAAGGGACCCCCAGCTCAGGGGCGGCATGGGTGCTGCTGCTGCACCCCACTTCCACTGAGAGTTGTAGGCAGGGGAGGGAGCGAGCAGTGTGGCCACAGAAAGCAAGAGGGACCTGGACAGCTGGGACCTTTTCCCGCCGGCTCTTGCACCCAGGGAGACTTGTGTGTGGTGGACTAACTGCAGGGTCCCCTCTCATCCTCACAGCCAGGGGACGGGAAGCAGGTGGAGTGGCCACAGCGGTGGGTCATTCCCAGTGGTCATGGAATCCCTGACTTCAAAGTGGGGGCTCACAAAACGTTTTTCATAATCGCTGTTTTATAATGAAGAGAAAAAGGTTCAGGGAGGTTCCGGCTAGTGGCGGTGCCTGCAGGGTGGTGTCCCCATGTCTTGGTTCCCCTTCTGGGGTTCCGCCTCACCCCTGGGGGACCTGACTAGGTTGATCTCCCTTCTCCCATCCCGGGTTCCTGAAGAACTGCAGAGATGTTCCTCGCCTTCCTTTTCTGGACAAAGGGTGGAGAAATTCCCCACCTGTGAACCAGGAACCTGGGTGCTGGTTTCTGGGCCACAGCAGAGGTCCCATCTCCCTGGGTCTGATCCTTGTCTACAGAGCAGTGTGACCCCATCTTCTGGAGCAGGCCAGACAAGGCAGTGAGGAAACCTGTGAGGCCCTTTAACAGAGGCGTGACTGTCTTGCTTCTGGCCTCCAGATGCCTAGGCTGAGCCATTCCAAACTGCTGAGCTGGCTGCCCTCACTTCCCCTGCTCTGTGTCCCCTCCTGGTGACTTCCTCAGAGGTGGCACTTGCTCTGACCTTCCCTCATGCCAGGCCGTGTCCCGACGACTAGCACTGCCCCGCTTCAGGCCTCAGGCACCCAGACCTCCCTGGCAAAGCCTCTTGCACACTCAGCAAACGCCCATTCTTTCTCCCCTTCCGTCGGCAGGATGGGAAACACTCCTGATTCAGCCTCTGACAACCTGGGCTTCCGCTGTGCTGCCAGTGCAGGCCGGCCCCCCGGGGAGCTGTGAGCTGGGTGTGCAAGACCAAGAGAGGGCTCCCTGAGGTGCCATTATTCCCTGGCATATTCCAAACGCAGCCACATTCAGCATCATCCCATCTCTGCCCTCCCCTCCCTCGCCACCTCCCACCAGAGCAGGAGGGACCCACCCTGAGGCCGGGTGCTACGTGGAGAACACGCCTGCGGTATCAATATGGACTCACTGGGAGCTGGGAGTTTCCCTTAGAGGTCAAGCGCTGATGACCCAGGTGCCAGATACTGAAATAGTTGGAGTCAGCTGCTCCAAGGCAGCTCTGTTTCCTTAGCGAATTCTTTTTTTGGGGGGGGGTGTGGGGAGGTAGGGGGGTGGCCTGCATTGAGACAGGGTCTCATTATGTAATCCAGGCTGCCCTTGAACTCACTTATGTAGTCCAGGCTGGCCTCAAAGTCCTGGTGACCCTCCTACCTCAGCCTCTTGTAGGCTGGGATTACAGATACGCACCACCGTGCCCAGCTTCCTAGCAAATTTTTGTAGAAAGGTGTGTCTTTCATATGCCTGTATGCGGTGTCCTCTACCTCTGTGAAGGACCCCGCCTCAGTCTTCAGGAGTTGGGAGAACCAAGTAAGGCACCAAGTAAACAGCACTGGGGGAAGAAATGTCTGAAGCTTCTACCGGGCTGTTCAAGGTGCAGGCCCTCGTGTGCCTGTAACTGCGCCCTGGGCAGCAGCCTGCTCCCTGGTGTCCCGGATGTCGTGAGGTCACTAGTCTCCTGTGGTTGTGTAGCAGATGTTTCCCTGTCTTCTGTCCTTGCCCGGGACCCAAAGAGACGGTGGCAAACGGGGCAGTGGGGACGGGACCCCTCGCCTCCCCTGAGCAGAGCCTTGCGGGCTGGGCCTGCGCACCAGGCCTCCCTCCCTCTGTTCCTGCGACCCTCCTGCCCCTCAGAAGTCCTCCTCCTCAGCCAGCGACAGCAGCACGGCCTTGGGCGTGTTCTCGAACAGCGCGGCCCGGTTCTGCTGCTGCCCCTTCTTCACCCAGTGCCCGTAGATGCGGAAGGCGTAGGCGTCAATGAGGCGGCGCAGGGGCCGTAGGGCGTAGGGGTCTCGGATGACGATCTCCCTGGTCACCGGCTTCACGCGGCGGTACTGGTAGTAGATCCGCACCGAGGCCAGCACGGTCAGCGCGATGACCTGCAAGGGCCGAGGGCGGGTACCGAGGGACTCTTGGTCAGGTCCCCCAGGCCCAGCATCTGCAGGGTCCAGCGGGAGCCACCCGGTGGCCTCTGCCTTCCCTGCAGTCCGAGCTGAGCTGGAAGGGGGCAGGTTAGGGACCGGAGTGTGCCTGGGGCCTCCTACCTTGAACTTCCCGCGGGGGCTGAAGTGCCGCACCTCCTCCACCACGTACTGCTGGAAGAAGGGGTGTGCCAGGGCCTCCTCTGCCGTGCAGCGGCTCTCCGGGCGCACCACCAGGAAGCGGGAGACCTGGAAGGCGGAGGGGGCGCTGAGGACCCCGGGGCAGCGACCCCAGCACTGTGGAAGATGACACGGGGTCCCCTGCCTGCACCGGGACTGTCCCTCCAGCCCAGCCTCACCAAATCCTTCACGGTGTCCGAGTAATCGTCCCACTCGGGGGAGCCGAACTGGTAGCTGCCGCTCATGATCATCCTCAGCATGAGCATCTGCTTCCGGTGCCAGAAGGGTGGGGAGCCGGCCAGCAGGGTGTACATGATCACCCCCGTGCTCCACCTGTGGGGTGCACGGCCCCCTCATACTGGCTCCGGCAGGGAGGGGGCAGCAGGGACAGTGCCTGGGCCACCTCCCCCTCGCAGCCCACACTCACATGTCCACCTCCTTCCCGTAACCCGGATGGTCATCGTTCATGGAGCACTCGATGATTTCAGGGGCCAGGTAGCTGGGGGTCCCACAGACCTCTGCAGAAGAGCTACCATCAGGACTCAGCCGGGCTATTATGAGGTGGGGCTGGAGGTGGGGCTGGGGCTCCCCTGACACCATGGACTTCAGGCCAGGGGTGGGGTCACACACACGCTCCTGGGGCCACCTGTAACCATCTTGGCCTGGAACTCGGACCATGGCAACTTGCTCAGCTCAGTCCCAGAAAGAGAACTTAGCTGGAGCCCCTGAACCCCTGAGATGGGAGGGTGCTTGTTCTGAGGGGAAAGGCGGGGAACCCTGGCAGTGTGTGTTCCTGAGGACTCGGATGAGGGAGCCCGAGATCCTGCCGCAGCCTTGGCTGTGATTCTGGACCTTGAAGCTTCTCTCCCGGCTGCAGCTGACAGGAGAAGCCAAAGTCAGTGAGCTTGATGTTCATGTCGTCGTCCAGAAGGATGTTCTCAGGCTTCAAGTCCCGGTGCACGATGTTGAGCTTGTGCAAGGCGCTGATCACCTCCAGCAAGGCCCTCATGATTTTTCTGCGGCGGGCACATGCATGTTACTCTCTTTCGGGGGAGGGTAAGGATCGGGGTACTGGGCGCTAACCCAGGGCCTCAAACATGCTAAGTGAGCGCTGTACCACTGAGCTCCTCCCCAGCCCCGGCTGGCTTTGTGTTTTATTCTAGAATCAGGCAAAACCTAATCTCAGCAGCAGCAGGAGTGTCCTGCCACAAGTCACTCTCTGTGCAGGGTCGGGTGATAGGGAGACCGGGCCCACCCACCTGTCACACCGAAGCGAGGGAGGGAGGCCACCAAGGGCAGCAGTGTGCATGCTCGGGTGATGGGCACTCCTGCAGCCTCCCTGGGACCCCAGCCCTGGGGCTCTGGGACTTGGGGAGGGTCCTGGAGGGGAGAATGGAAACTACCTGGTTTCCTTCTCGCTCAAGGTGACCTTCTCGGTGAGATAGTCAAACAGCTCGCCTCTCTTCATCCTACGGGAGCCGAGGGTGTGTCACTGGCTCGGTCCTGAGCCCACCCTCTCCTGACCCTGCTCCCAGACAGCTGTCTCCCTCCACCCTAACCCGCAGGCCAAGAGGGCTGTGCCCTGCAGGACCCAAGTCGGGCGGAGGGACTGCAGAGAGGAGTGAAATTGGAGCACAGGAGGTGGCATGAGGACATTGTGGAGTACCTGTCTGTGCAAGTGACATTGTGTCGGAGCTGGGGCTGCAAGAGGCGCCCGAGCCCCTGGCCTAGGACCCCAGAGCTGATCGGAAGGACTTGAATATCTTGAGTCTTCCCAGGAAAACAGTGGAATCGGGAGTGTGAGTGTTGGGGAAATCGTTTGTTTACGGTAGGAGTAAGAACTGCAGTTCAGTCTTCTTACCTCTGTGAGGATCTAGAAAGAGTCTGTGGCGAAGTGATCGCTTATGTACCCTGGAGGGCTGGTGGGTGCAGCAGTAAAAATAGCTTCCCCAAGCACCCTCCTCAAAGCTTAAGGACATCTGAGCTGTCCCCGAATGTCGTACAGGACGGTGTGGTGCGATAGCATTGTGTGGACGGCTGCTTTGGGGCAGGCTGCGAGGGGTCCTGGGAAAGCCTCCCTCGGTTAAATAGGCAAAGGTGTACCAGCCCCACCTCGCCGCCCCTGCTCCAAGGGCAGAGGGGGGATGAATGGAGGGGCAGGTTTGGGGTCCAGCATCAGACAAGCAAGAAAAAATTCTTGGGCTTGTCGGGTGGGGTAGGGCAGGGGTCTGTTTGACAACCTAAAATTTATTTATTTATTTATTTATTGAACAACCTAGAATTTATAGATGCTAGCCTTGCTTTATACAACAGATGTACTGTATTTCTAGCATATGTGCTGCCAAAGCAAGCATGTTGTGCTGTATTTCTAAATGGCAACACATGAATCTAGTTTTTTTCTTTTCTGGGTTTGTTTTTTTTTTTTGATTTTTTTTTTTTTAGACAAAATCTCCCTGTGCAATTCAGGCTGGCCTTAAACACAGTATGTAGCCCAGGCTGGCCTTGAACTCATGGTGCTTCTCCTGCCTCAGCCTCCCGAGTGTTGAGATTACAGGTGTGCACCACCATGCCCGTCCTGTCATCCTGTCAGTAATCCAATCTTTATCTTTTTTTTTTTTTTTTTTTTTTTTTTTTTTTTTTTTTTTTGGTGCTGGGGATCGAACTCCGGGCCTTGTGCCCCCTTTTTTTTTTTTTTTTTTTTCTTCAGTGCTAGGATGGAACCCAGGGCCTTGCGTTATGTTAGCAAGTGCTCTACCACTGGGCTCTACTCAAAAACCCATTTTTATCATTTTAATCCTTTTGAAAGATACTAGAACTCACTGTGGGCATCAGCAGCAACCAAGATTCACCAGTAAGCACAGGGACCATAAAAAGGACAGCAGTGGGCTCCTGCCTCCCTGGAGCCGATGGTTTAATCATACACACATGACAGGTTAAGCTGCGCCTCAGAGCTGGCCGGGGTGGCATAAGCCTGTGATCTCAGCCACTTAGGAGGCGGAGGCAGGGAGATAACAAGTTTGAGGCCAACCCGGGCAACTGAGTGAGACCTTGTATCAAAGTAAAAAAATAAAAAGGATGGGGACATACATAATCCTGGGTTCAATCCCAAATGCCATGGGGAGGGGGGATGTGTCTCATGCTGTAAAAACTCAGGATAGCTGCCTGAATGATTTTCTCACATAAATCCAGCCCTTTTTGTGGGGGACGGTGCTGGGTATCAAACTCAGCCTTGTATCACTGAGCTAAATCCCTGACCCCAATCCAGCCCTTCTATTAACTGTTACATATGGTTCATGTAGTGAGGAGGAGTGAAGAGTTCCCTCCTCTGGGAAGCATTTCTAATAAAAATGATGACAGCCAGGCATGGTGGTGCATGCGTGGAATCGCAGCACACAGGGGGCTGAGGTAGGAGGATGGCTGTGAATTCAAGGCCAGCCTGAACTATATAATAAGACCCTGTCTCAAAGAATCAGAAAAGGAAGAAGAAAACTAACACTTAAATGACCCTGCTCATAAGCGGCGGACCCAGTTTTCCAATCCTGGCAGTTTGAGCCAAGGGGCCGATGTGCCAGGCGTCCTGATCCTCAGACGGCAGTGGGTGGGTCTAGAGCAGAGGTTCTCTGATGGCCCCGGGCTGTGACTGGCTCCAGGGTTGGGTACTTACAGGTCAAACACCAGGAAGAAGAAAGTGTTGGTCTCATACGTGTCCTTCAGTTGTACTGCAATGGAAATGGCTGACTCATCTCAAGTGGCCAGGGTTGGGATGGGGATTTAGCTCAAGTGGTAGAGTGTTTGCCTAGTAAGCACAAGGCCCCGAGTTCGCTCCCAAAATCAAGTGGCCAGGGCCAGGGCCTGGGCAGGGGCAGCAGGGACACAGGGCAAGGGAATTAAGGCTGCTATGGGCTGTAGGGAGAGAGGATGGTGCCCCAAGGGAGTCAGTGGGGTGTGGGTAGAGGTAGGGACTTCTGCAACTCGGTGAGTGGCCCTGTGGTGGCCGGACCCCACGTGCACAATTCCAGCAGAACCAGGACAGCTACTCACTGACATTGGGGTGTCCCGAGACCTTGCGCAGGATGTCCACCTCCTTCAGTGTGGCCTCCCGCAGGTCCTGCACCTCCTGGGGGCTGAAGCCGCCTCCACCGGTGATGTCAATGATCTTCACGGCATACTCCTTGCACGTGGGTTTATGGATGCAGCGCCTGACAACGCTGCTGACGCCCCTGGGATCCCAGGGGCGGGGGTCCCAGGTCAGGGCCACAGCTAAGATGCCCTGACTTTGTCTTCTAGCTGCTTAAACTTTCTTCCCACTCCCCGTGAGCTTTGGGGACCATGGTGTGAAGAGAGGCACAGAGGGCTGATTTGTCTGGAGCTGAGGACTAACAAGGCTGGTCTTAGGCCCAGGTCTCTTTCTTTCTCCCCACTCCCCCACCCTTGGTACTAGGTATCAAACCCTAGTTGCTGTACCACTGAACTATGTTCCCAACCCCTTTTTTATTCTTGCTAAGTTGTCCAGGTAGGACTTAAACTTGAGATCCTCTTGCCTCAGTCTCCCAAAGAGCCGGGATCACAGGCACTGCACCCAGCTGTGGTCTGAGGTCCCTTGATCCCTTCCCAACACAGAGAAAAGAAGTGGTACCCTCCTAGGGCTGTAACCTTCCCTCTTATCCCCGATCCTTGACCCTACCCAGAGTTGGGGTTGGAGGTGCTCAGCATAACCCGGGAGCTGTGCAGGAGAGCTCTCCCGCCCCGTGTGCCTGTCACTGGTCCTGGGTTTGGGGTCCTCTGTTGGGGACCCCGACAGAGGAATTCTCCAAGGGGGCAGGGCTCAGATTGAGCAGAGGGTGTGTCCTACCTGCCCAGGATCTCCTTGGGCTCATAGTTCTCGTAGAAGCCCTGGGCAGAGTGAGAGTCTGGCAGGGCTTCGTCCCGGGTCATGCTTGGCTCCTGAGGCAAAGGTTCCGAGGGACTATGGGCAGGGAGCAGAAAGAATCGATCAGCCCTCCCACCCCTCCGTGATAGTCTCGCTGTGTAGTTCAGGCTGGTCTCAAACTCGCTGTGACCCTCCTGCCTCAGCCTGCAGAGAGTAAGGATGACAGGTGTGTGCCACCATACCCAGCTCTCTTTTTTATCCCCTAGCACAGGACTGGCCTATGGTGAACGACCATTGTCCCTCCCTGTGCCTCACCCTGTGCCTGGCGCCTTTGAAAGAGCCAGGCTTGCCTTCTTGGCCCTGGCTGCTGCACTCTGTGACCTTGCAGGACACTGTGGTTCCTTACAGCCCCACGTGGAGGCAGCAGCTGGTCAGACAGGCACCGGGCCAGGCCTGGTGCAGGAGATCAGGCCCCAAGGTTAGCTCTGAGGCCAGCACATCTTTGCTTTGAGAATCACAGAGAAACTGCAAAGGGTAAATTTTTTTTTTTTCCTGGTACTGAGGACTGAACCCAGGGCCTTCGCATGGAGCTACATCCCTGGTCCTTTTTTTATTTATTTGGAGACACAGTTCTTGCTAGATTGCCCAGGCTGGGCTTGAACTTACAATCCTCAAGCCTTAGCCTCCCAGAGTGCCAGGATTACAGAGGACAAGTTAAAAGTGTAGTTTCCTCTCTGCAGAGACCAAGCTGTCATGCTTTTCTTCTTTCTGCTCTCTGCCATCATACTACTTGTTCCCTTCCTGTGCCTCTCCAGATCTCTCCAGCTGTAACTGTCCTCTTTCCAGAGCACCTTCCTTCCGGGGAACCTCTGCTCTCATCCCACCACTTCCATCCGAAACCTAGATGTCTCTAAGTCTACTCTCCTCCCTTCCTTCTTCCTTTCATCCTTCAGACGCTGAACTCTGGCTCGTTCCCAGCCACAGCACTACGTGTCTGGGAGACGGACACATGGCTGCGTGAGTCCTGTCCCAGCCTCGTGTCGTTGGCCAGTATCTGTGGTCCCCTCCCAAGACTGGGGTCGTCTCTAGGATGTCTCTGCCATCTCTGCCCTGAGTACCCAGGCAGGGGGCACAGGCGCTGCCCGCTAGGTGAGATGATATTTGGGCAGGCAGCCCTGTGGTCCAGGGGCCTGCAGCAGACACCCCGTGTCCTACATGACTGGCCAGTGAGCCCTGGGGGGTCCTCAGTCAGGACGGTCAGGCCGGACAGGAAGGGCTGAGCTGGCCCACCCCATGTCAGGGAACCCCAGACACAGGATTTGAGGGACGCAAAGTCCTCTACCAAGAGGCGGGGGGCAGAGAGAAAACAGGCACAACTCCTGCCATCCCAATCCCACCCCGAGCCCAGGAGGCTGAGCCTCCCACAAGGCGTTTGATGAGCGGCCAAGCAGCAGCCCTCGTGGCCGCGGGACTCGGGCTGGCTCTTGCGGGAGGCCTGGTGCCCTGGTCCCGGGTGCCTGGTTACCGGAGGCAGGGTTAGAATACCAACAGGCCCCAGTGCCAGGGGCAGGCGCTGGGCTGCACACACAGCTCCTCTGCCTGCCATCAGCGACCCGCAGAGCTGGAGTCTGCTGAAAGCAGCTTGTGTGAGTTCCCAAGATGGGCATCTGCGTGCCTCAGGTCGCCAAACAGAGCGGCACAGCTGCCCCGTCGGGGATGCCGCCTGGGCTTGGAGCCTAACATCCTCCCTGAACCTAGAGTCAGCAAACAGACACAGGGACTGGACTGGCTTTCTGGAGAAAATGCCTCCCAGAAGGTGTCCCGAGAGTCTATGTAGCCAGGTGTGCTGGCTCAAACCTGTAATCCTGGCACTCAGGAGACTGAGGCAGGAGGGTCACAGCGGAGTTTGAGGCCAGCCTGGGCTCCATAGTGAGGTCAAGACCAGCCTGGACCACAGAGACCCTGTCTCAAAAAACCAAAACAGTCGATGTGTACCCTCTTGTATCTGCCTTCAAAAGGGAAGAGAGTGGGTCTAGCAGACTTAGGTTCCCATCTGTCCTACCCTGACCTCTCCTGCTCCCCGCCTGCTGCCTGGTCACTCACCGTCAGTCCTTGCAGGGCCTCGGGTGATGGTGACAAGAATCCCAAAGGTCCGGGGCTCCTGGGGGAGCAGGCACAGTGAGGCTGAGGCTGTGTCCCAGGCAGACACTGGTGCTGCAGTAAGAGGATCCTGCTGCTCTGCTTTGGCTTTGCTATTTGATGACAGAGGCTGACGCACCAAAAATAAATCCCTGCTGCAAAGCTGGGGCGCCAGCCAGGGCCCGGCAGGGAGAGGGCTGGGCCCGCTCTCACTAGCGGTAGCCTCTGGTGGAGAGTGAGAGAAGCTTGGGTGGCTGAGGAGCAGGCAGGACAGGACGGGGGCGGGGGGCTGGATCTTCCCTCTGGAGCTCACTGGGCTTCTAGGCCTAGAGGAGCGAGGGCCAGCTTTGTAGGGAACGGGTACATTTCTCTGGGAGCCACTTTCATGCTGAGCAGGACTCGACGCTGCCCGCCCCCCGCACAGCTGTTGTGGCTCTGGCTGCCACAGGACCTAGCTATCAGGACTCCCCCAAGGAGCATGTGGTTGCTTTACATAACACAGACCTTAAGTCAGGAGCCCCGCACAGCGGCACACACTGCAATCCCAGCACTCTAGGAGGCTGAGGCAGGAGGACTGCAAGGTCAAGCCCAGCCTGGACAATTTAGTGACTTTCTGGTAGTGAAGCTGTCTCAAAAAACAAAAAAATTTACCGTATTAGGAATTAACAGAATTTAAAAATATTTGTTCAAGGCCGGGCACAGCTGTGCACACTTGTAATCACAGCACTGAAACTGGGATGCAGCGAGGCAGGAGGATCACTGCAAATTCGAGGCCAGCCTGGACTATATAGCAAGACCGTCTTGAAACAAAACAGTGGGAAAAAACGTGGGCAGGAGCTAAGTCCTAGAAGAGACTGAAATTTTGAGCTGAGATAGAGCTAAATTCACTTGGACGAAAACACTTCAGGCCGGGGAAACTTGGGGGTCGAGCTCTTGCGAGGTCACAAGGCCCCAGGTTTGTCCCAAGGTAGAAGGGTCAGTGATGGGCCGAAGTCTTTCAGAAGAGGAAGCCATGTCACCTCAGCAAGTGGAAGAAAAACTTAAGAAAGTGAAGTTTCTGCCTGAATTAGTTTTCACCGTCAGCCGACTAATCAGCTGAGAGGACAGTGACCTGCAGCGACCTGACCCAGGAAGCACCCATGACAGGCTGGTCCACTCCTGCACTTTCCTCGTCACCCTCACAACTGACGCTATTTTTTCTTCCAGTGCCGGGGATTGAGGCCGGGGCCTCCCCACGCGAGGCATGCGCTCCATCTCCATGCGCTTTCATCCTGAGCTGCCCGCTGGGAGCCTTGGTGGGTGCCGACTTCACACCCGAGGCTGCAGATGGACAAGCCAGGACACACAGACAAGGCCGCGCTCTCTTGTGAGGGACCGTGTTTAGCGCATGTATCCAACATGGGACCTCACACTTAACACCACACTAGACCTTGGAAGAAAATCACTTTATTCTAATTAACTACTAACATCACAGCAGCTGGCTTAAGGAGGCCACACAAACACGTGTCCCAAACCGTGGCCCCCGTGGTGACTTCTGTGCAGCCCGACCCTCTTTCACGGCCATGCTGAAGCACTGAAGCTGTAACGAGGCCGAGCTGGATGGCTGCACGCTTTCATTAGGAATTACATTTCGGTGCTCAAGTAACTTGATTGGGGTCGGTTTTCCACTTCTCCAGTGTGAACTTCCTGCTTAGAGGAGCCCTGCAAGCAGAAGAGGGCTGTCAGCGGAGTGGGCCGCAGAAACCAACAGTGACAGTTTCTCTCACCAAGGCGACCTCGACTCTCCCCCCCCGCACGGCTGGAAACCACCTCGGTACAAGCTAAACTCGCTGGCACCGTGCGCAGAGCGGCCATGGGTCACCCACCGTTCGCGATCCTGCACTGCCTCAGCACTTCGTTGAAGCCTTCGCAGAGCTTCACGTCAGGCTGGTTCTGCGCACACTCCAGAAACTGCTTTATCTCAAAATGGCAGGGGCCACTGGCCTCCTGCTGCAGCAGCTGGGTTCCCTGGGGCTCCTGCAACACAAACACTCAGCATTTCTGGAAAGAGACTCGGATTACACCAAGGCAGAGAACCAACCTAGAGTCTGGGGAAACAGAGCTAGAATCAGATTCGAGTCACACAACAAAACCGCACACAATTGAACCGTTGTCTGGGCATCTCATGATGAAGCGGGGCTGGACCCGCAGCCCAGCGATGGAGCACTTGCCTGGCACGTGCGAGGCCCTGGCTTGGAGACCTAGCGCCACAAAAGTAAAATAAAATACATAAAACAGAGCTGGGCACAGTGACATACCCCTGTAATCCCAGCTACTTGGCAGGCTGAGGCAAGGGAGATCACAAATTCAAGCCTAGCCAGGACAATTTGGTGAGACCCTGTCTAAAAAAACAACAAAACAAAAATGTTCAGCAAAGCTTCAGAGGAAAAATGAGAGTATTACAGGAAAAAAAATTGATGTATTTCAAGTACACCAGAAATACATTCAAGGACACACTCAGACTCCTTAGAAAAGAAACTCCACACAGAGAGGAAGAAAAAAAAAAAAAGAAAGTCTCAAAAGAGCAAGAAGTTTATAAGCACGCAAAAAAAAAAAAAAATCAGAGAGGAAGGTAGTGGGGAGTACCGGTAAGGGATCAGAGGGTCATGAAAGAGGTTTTAGCTTGGCATGGTGGTGCAAACCTCTAATCTCAGCACTCAGGAGGCTGAGGCAGGATGGCCAAATTCCAGTAGTCCAATCCAAATAACAGTGAGACCCCTGTCTCGAAATAAAAACAAAAAGAAAAAAAGGGGCCGGGGATGTAGCTCAGTACAGGGTCCAACCCCCTGTACCACAAAAAAAGAGAGATTTTTGATTAATTAAGAGACCAGGCTGGGGATTTAGCCCAGTGGTTAGAGTGCTTGCCTCACAAGCACAAGGCCCTGAGTTCGATCTCCAGCATCAAAAAAAAAAAAAAAAAAGACTATATTAGTAAGAAGCACCATCAAGAAAAAATAAAGGGAAAAATAACTATTTTAGCTGAGTGCAGTGGCGCATGCTGTAATTCCTGTACTTGGGAGGCAGAAGCAAGAGGATCACTGGAAGTTCAAGGCCAGGCTGGACTACATAGCAAGACCCCGTCTCAAAAGCAGGTACTTTAGCTGGGCATGGTGGTGCATGCCTATAATCCCAGCACCCGAGAGGCCAAGGCAGGAGGATCACCGAGCGTTCAAGGCCAGCCTGTGAACTACATGAGAGCCCATCTCAAAAAAAAAAAAAAAAAAAAAAAGAAAAAGAAAAGCAGGTACTTTATAGTGAGTCAGGCTGGACTTTTATAATTCTACTCCTTGGGGAAAAAACAGTCCATACAGTACTTGCCTAAGGCACTGACTTAACTGACTAATGTGCTTTTTTTTTTGAACTGGGGATCAAACTTGGGGCCTTATGCTTGCAAAGCAAGCACTCTAACCGCTGAGGTAAATCCCCATCCCTCTAATGTGCCTTTTGATAACCTATTTTCTGTCTCTTTTTGAGACAGGGTCTTGCTATGTAATTCAGGTTGAACTTGAACTCATTATGTAGCCCAGGTTGGCCTTGAACTCACAGCAATCCTCCTGCCTCAGCCTCCTGAGTGCTGGGACTATAGATGTGTGCCACCACGCCTGGCTACTGACAACCTGTTTTCTATTAACAGCATCCTGCATTTACAAAGACAGTCCTCACACAGCAGGAACTTACAAACAAGTTTCCTTATAAAAGACAGCAGGGAAGAGCAGCTTACCTGGTAAGTGATGTCGGGCCTGGAGGGCTCACCACTGCTTCCCCCGCTGAAGCCACCTGTAAGGGCGTGGCCCAGCGTGTGCCCCACAGCAGAGCCCACGGCCACCCCTGCTGCAGTGGTCGCCATCTGGGCCATGAGACCGGGCTGCCGGGGAGCAGCAGGTGAGGCCACTGCGGATGGCGGGGCCGCAGCCGGGGTCTGGGCCACCGGGGCTGGTCTGGGCGCTGGCCTGGGTGCAGCTCGCATCTGAGGGGCCCGGCTGCAGAAGGAGAGGATGAAGTGTGAAGCTCTGGCTCCCAACTCACTTTCAAAACTGTACACTGAAATAAACCTCAGATTCTTCATATTATTATTATTATTATTAATATGATTGTGGTTTTTTGAGGCAGGGTCTCATTATGTAGCCCAGGCTGGCCTTGAAAATGCAGCGATCCTCTTGCCTCTGCCTCTGGAGTGCTGGGATTACAGCCGTGCGCACCACACCCAGCTCTTTGTATTAGTAAACAAATACATACTAGATTTTACCAAAAATAATTCAATTAATTATTTATATCATTTTCCGAAAAGGTCATAATGGCCTGAGCATCAACTATGTATTTTTTCGGGAACCATTTCTACGTAT
Source organism: Hystrix cristata (assembly GCA_004026905.1). Classification (NCBI taxonomy): domain Eukaryota; kingdom Metazoa; phylum Chordata; class Mammalia; order Rodentia; family Hystricidae; genus Hystrix; species Hystrix cristata. The sequence continues at coordinate 27,541 of PVJO010016008.1, read as the reverse complement.
CCACATAAACCATGTACCTTTATTTTAATTTTAATGTTCTGGTTTTTTGAGACAGGGTCTCACTATGTGGTCCTGGCTAGCCTTGAACTCACTATGTAGCTCAGGCTGGCCTTGAACTTGCAGCGATCCTCCTGCCTCAGCCTCCTGAAGGCTGGGATTACAGGTGTGCACCACAACACCCGGCTCACATTAACCATAGTATCTTTAAATGCCAGTTACTCCAATACTTCATAAAAAATGTACAGAATATTAAACTACAGAATTCATCTAGCCAAATGTTAGGTAACCAGTATATTCAAGGGTACCGAAGAGGCTGGAAAATTGAGTCCAAATTCTCTGCCTTCACTGAATTGAGAAATCAAGTAAAAAAAGTCAGGCACAGCGGCCCACACCTATAATCCCAGCTACTCAGGAGGCTGAGGCGGGACTGCCAAATTAAAGGTCAGCCTGAGTAATTTAGGGAGCTACTCCGTCAAAACAGAAAACAAAGGATGCTAGATGAGTGGTAGGGCACCTGTGGGTTCAACTCCAATATCATAAAAACAGAACAGAACAAAAAAAGCCCTTAGGGCCTAACGTGGTAAAATTCATAGTCTCAATTACATACTCTGGTGGCTGAGGGAGAACCACTTGAGCACACCAGCTCAGGGGCAGGCTGGGAACCACAGCAATCCTGTTACGCAAACCCCAAACTAAAGACGGTCACCTGATGAAAAAATCTAGTCCACTCCCTTCATTTCCAAGCTAGGAAAATGAAATTTAACATGGGCATAGGGGCAACATCTGCAATCCCAGCACTCTGGGAGGCTGAGGCAGGAGAATCGCAAATTTCAGTCCATCTTGGGCAATTTACAAGACCTTGTCGCAAAAAGAAAAAAGAAAAATAGAGCTTGGATGTAGCTCCGTTGGAAGGTCCTGGGTTCAATCTTCAGTATTGCAAACACACCCCACCGCCGAGCCCCCAAAGCCCTGAAGCCTAGTCGGTAGAGTGGCTCCTCTTTCCGCCACCCATTTTTAGATTGTTCTTTCAGTTACACCTCTGTCAAAAGGTTACGACTTAACCTGCTATCAAATGGCATGTGACCTTAGCTACATAAAACGTCTTTTCCTGCCTGTGATCTCAGCCCTCGGGAGGCTGAGGCAGGAAAGTCGCCGCGAGTTCCAGGCCAGTCTGGGCTACATAGCAAAACCCTGTCTCAAAAAATCAATAAAAACAAAACGCCCTTCCCGCGCGTGGGCAAGGAAGCTTATTTGCGTGCGTGAATTCCTCCGCCGTAGGCCTGGCACATGGAGAACACAGTCCCGCCGTCCTCTGCGTCTTCAGGCGGCAGAGTCCGGGTGGCCGGCTTCGACCCCAACCCGCAGCACGGTCTCACCTGGCCGGGGAGGGCACGCGGGAAGTTCGGCTTCGGCTTCCACGAGGCATCCTCGAGGAACTACAGCTCGACGTCCAGAAACGCAAAACGGCGATGACGGCCCGCGTCTGCAGAGGAGGAGAGCGGAAGCCAGGAGGCGGGGCGGACCTTGGCGCACGACCAATCAGCGCGCAGACAGAGTCCTTCCGTGTGCGTACGTCTCCGTGAGCCCTCAAGGTCATTGGAAAAGCAAGGCGACAAGGACAGCGCTTCACCGTACGCAGTGACGTCATAAGCTGGGCGCCTCTATGGTTTAGAAAACCGGAAGTTCTTGCGGTTTCCCCGCAGACCTTGCTGCCCCATCCTAACGCCGTTAAGCAGCTTGCTTCCTACGCAGACAGTCCGCTGCGTAACCTGCGCCAGCCTGGATTACACATCGAGACCGTGTCAGAAAACCAAAAGGGAAAAAGAAGGACCTGTTGCTGCTTCCTTCAAATATATATATTAACGTGGTGGGTTAAATGCACTCTTGGGAGTGAGTCACATCCCAGATCTGATTGCCAGGGACCTTGGGCAAGTTACTTAATCTTTCTCAGCATTAAATTGCTTTAAAAGGCTAGGGATGTAGCTCAGTGCGAAGGCCCTGGGTTCAATCTACAGTACAAAAAAAGGAAAAAAAATTTGCTAAGTCACTGTTTTGCCCAGGCTGAACTCAAATCTGTGATCTTCCTGCCTCAGCCTCCCAGAGTGCTGGGATTACAATCGTGTGCCACCACGCCTAGCTGGCAACTGTTTTTTTTTTAAACAGTGTGGATGCATAAAATGAACTAAAGACTTAGTTTTAGGGCTAACTTTCGGCTCTACTTGTACAGTATTTCTTTCTCGTCTGGGGATCCAGTCAGAAAAAGTTAAATTCAGAAGATAGAAATATCTTACATTCGTGTATCACTATGTATTTAAGCCCCTTTTCATATATATTAGGGAATTTGTGTCCAGAATTGAGATAAAATCCATACTCTGGTAATTCGACAATATTTTACTGAATAGCCTGCTACATTCTGGAGATATAGCAATGAAATAAAACAGGATTCTAACCTTTATGGAGTTTAAATTTCTAGGATAGGCAACATAAGCACCTACATGATGTAGTGACATCAGGAAAGGCGAGGATAGTATTATAGGCAGCTAAATTAGATAGAAATTAACAGGCAGTCAGACAGGATTTGGGCACTCAAGGAAGTCAGTGCAGGTGAGAACAGATCAAAACTGGCTGGAGATACATTTGAAGAAGGCCAGGCCTCAAGATGGAGATGCAAGAGCCAGGCCTGTGAGTCTCCTTAAGAGATGAACAGCAATCTGGGATTATACTCTAATCAGCAGCAGCTGGTCTCGGTGCCCAGCGAGGCATCGGACGCATAGGTAGGTGACCCACCCTTCCCTCCCTTCCCAAAACCGTCTTTGTTCTTTCCATGTTAGGAACTACAGATGAACTCATGATGCTAACCATATATCTTTGTTATGGGCCTCTCTTCCTTATTGGATCAATATCTGCTAAGCGACTATACTTGTAATCACATAGGTAGGTTGTGGTTTGACCCACGTTGTGATTTTGCTGTATAAAATATTCTTGGAGAAAGAGCCTCTGTGGCCATCCACTTTTGGCACTCCTCTTGCCTCTCAGGAGCTCTCTCTCAATAAACCTTTCCTACTTAACTCCGTGGTCCTCCCAATTCATTCTTTGCTATTCCGGGGTCACAAACTGGGCATATCTGATTTCTAACAGGTCGGGAGTATTTTTCCTCTACCACAATAGGACAGATGGAGGTGAGGCAGGGCAGGGCTCTGAAGGGGCATCTGAACAGAGTCCTCAATAGCTAGGGAGGCAAGCCACATGTTTATGAAGGCTAAAGAGGTAATGGTTGATTGCAAAGACCCTGAGGAGCTATGTTTTAGTGATAGTTGGTGTGAGACACTTTTAATAGTAACAGAATTGCAATGAGGGGAAACTTGGCCAGGGCATTTCATGAGGGGCTCTTTGGAGATGAAGTGGGGTTTATGAAAGAGAAGAAACAGAGGTGGGACCTCTTTTTCTGCTTGGATGTCAATCACAAATTTTCCCCCTTCTGCCAGAGTAGAAGATTTTTGGGTTTTTTTTGTTGTTGTTGTTGTTTTTTTTTTTTGGTGGTGGGGATCGAACTCGGGCCCTTGTGCTTGCAAGGCAAGCACTTTAACCACTGAGCTAAATCCCCAGCTTGTTTTTTGTTTTGAGACAAGGGCTCACTATGTAGTTAGGGTGGCCCCAAACTCAGTGATCCTCCTGTGTCAGCCTCCCGAGAGTGCTGGGATGACAGGTGTGCACCACCACACCCAGCTTGTTACCACTTCTTTACACATAAGAAGTATCCAAGTGTTTGTGGACTGGAACCGAAGTTTTTTGGGGGGAGGGCACGGAAGAGCTAAAATACCATTGGCGCTGTCTTCTTTTAATTTAAAAACCTTAAAAAGGCACACCCACTGGACGTTACTTAACTAACAATTGTAAGGCAAAGACCGAAGCAGTAAATTTAGGCGATGTGGAGTTCTGTTGACCAACATGGAGAAGCGCAGTTACAGCTGGAGTCAGTGAAAATACTTTCAACGGGTCCTTTGGGTACCCTGTAAAAAATAAGAAAAACCAATTATTCTCTTTAGCCCCGAGCATGAGCACTGTAAGTAATTCTAAAAGATGAGTGTGTGTGTGTGTGTGTGTGTGTGTGTGTGTGTGTGTTTAAAGAGATGTTTTCACCGGGTTTAGTGGTGCATGCCCACTATTCCCAGTACTCTGGAAAGCTGAGGCAGGAGGGTCACAAGTTCAAGCCGAGCTTGGGCAATTTAGACTGTTTCAAAATAAAAGAACGAAAAGTGGGGGGTTGAAGCTCAGTGCCAGGGCCCTGGGTTCAATCCCCAGTACTGCAAAAATAAATATAATAAACCTGTGTTCCCTAGCACCTTATACCCAAATGCCAAGCTGAGAAAGCAGAGTGAGGGGCAGCGGGCAGGCGGCATCAGGTGTCGTGGGCGGCTGCGCGTGTGGCCTTTCAGCCAAGGCGCGTGTGCGGCCGCGGCTGCAGCTGGCGCTGACGGCGCTTGCGCAGTCCCGCGAGCAGCTTCTGCGCGATCCTGCGCTCGTGGCCGCCGGGTACGGGCCGGTTGGTTCGCAGGGCCTGTTCCCGTCGCGTCCGGCCCTTGCTGCGCCCTGCCCCTGAGGCCGGGAAGTCGCGCAGGTAGTAGTAGTCAGGGCAGTCGTACGTGTCCTCGTCCCAGCTCGTCATCGGCAGTGTCTCAGGTGGTGGTGGCCGGGACCGGAGCTGGGAACGAGAAAATACAAGGCCCGGGCCTGACTCCATGGCGGCCGCACGCAGGCCGGCTGCGCGCGCACTCGCGGGGGCTCGGCCCGCCCGCGTTCCGATTGGCCTTCCGCGGGGGCGGACTCGTGACTCACAGAGCTCGGAGGATGCCTAGGCGGGGCGTGGCCCTTGGGACCAGGGCATTGTGACACCCGCGGTTTTGGGGCTTGAACTGAGGGGGTCTGCACGGAACTGCATGCCCAGCCTTTTTTAAAAAAATGTCATATTTGGAGACAAGGTCTCGCTAAGTCACAAAGTTGACCAGCTGGGTTTGAACTTGTGATCCTCCTGCCTCAGCCTCCCAGAGAGCTGGGATTGCAGGCATATGCCACCATTCCCTGCTGCAATTGAATTAACTAAAAAAAAATTTTTTTTGTGACTCACTATTGTAGTTCAGGCTAACCTTGAACTCACTATGTCAGCTCAGCCTGGCCTTGAACTCCTAGCGATCCTCCTGCCTCAGTGCTCCCTTTTGCTTCCCTTTTATTCACCGCCAGCAGGTGGGTAGGTGTTTTTACTGGTGCCAGAGTTTCCTGGCCCAAAAGGCTGAGGCCGAGGCCTCACGCAGAACGGCAGCAGCAGATTGGCGTCAAGTCATTGACAAGTTTGCTCCTTTCTCTCGTGTTTGTTTACACCGTTTTTCTCTTCTAGCTGGCTGTCTTATGGGAATGAAGCAATTTTAAGAAATTTCCGTACTCAAGTTCTGAGCTTTCAAAGCAGGTAGCAAGAACAGCACATTTTTAGGACTCATTATGGAAATAACTGTGTAGCACGTGCCGAGTGAACACATACTGCTGTCTTGCAGGCAGTACCCCACGCCTTTGCACACTTCACGTCTACAGAGGTCCGTTTCCCCAACCAAAACCTCGTCCCAGTCTGACCCTGACAGCTCAGTTATTACAAACCTTTTATAGACTTGAACTAGATCTTCTTGCTCTTACATCATGCAGGCCGACGGTTTGGGTGTGTTAATTTAGTGTCCTATTACCTTACAGTTCTTACGTTGAGTTGGTTTCATCACCACTTTTTCTGAGTTTTCATATCATCAGGAAATAGAAATCGTTTTTAATCAATCATTGTCCTGTAATTGTTGACTCTTCTCTAGTTGGAGATAATGTGCTTTTTTCCTTGTTCTGATTTTAGTGAAAATGTGTATAGTGCTTCCCCAACCCCTGACTTCAGTACTGTGAAGACTGCACATAAATATGTCTGTATTTATAGATATAAGGATGTGTGCATATGCTGGGGATCAAACTCAGGGCCTTGTGATTGTGAGGCAAGCATTCTAACCCCTGAACTAAATCCCCAGCCCCAGTTTCTGTTTTCTTGAGCTCTTATAAAAATCAAGGAAAAAAAAAAATCAAGGAGCCAGGATGGGGGATTTAGCTCAGTGGTGGAGCACTCCTCTAGCAAGTGCGAGGCCCTGAGTTAAAAAAAAAAAAAAATCAGGGAACCAGGCATGGTAGTGGACGCCTGTAATCCCAGCACTCAGGAGACTGAAGAAAGAGGATTGCTATGATGTTCAAGGCAGCCTGGGGTACATAGTGAGTTCAAGGGCATCCTGAACTATATTTTGAGACCCTCTCAAATGAAACAAAACGAATGAACAAAGAAAATAGCCCTTGTCTGATTGGAGCTGCAGAGTCATCCTGGATCCTGGTTCCGCATGTGTGCCCTGGGTCCCCATCACTTTGACAGATTTTGCCCAGTGGTTTGACCAGTTTTGCCTCAGTTTACCCCTAGTCTCTTACTGCAGTCCTGTCAAGCACTCACTTGGCATCATGCCATGTATAAACTGTGCTATCAAAAGACTCATATGGCTTCTTGTTACATGTAAATGAGGGATCAGGAACTGTCTTTTGATGGTTGTTGCTCATGTGGAAATGAGAGATAGAAAAGAGCATCTCCTGATAGGTCTTGTGAGCTGCACAAGGACTGAAAGTAGAGAGTTTCTGATTGGTCCAAAGTAGCACTTTTGTGATTGGTTCCGTGTACAGCAAGGATGGCCTCACTCTGAGGACTGTCCTTCCACCCCGGGAGTGTTCTTCACCCTGTTGCCCTGTCTTAACTACTCACAAAAGAACTGAGACCAATTTTATGGAGTAGCGGGTGGGCTGGGGTCCAGTCGATCATGCTCTCAGACCCGGTTTCATAGCTTCGGGAGGATCCTGGTGACTAGGGGCGATTCCACCTCCGTGAGACTCTACCGGAAACTGGGGTGACATGGGTTTAGGGTGAAGGAGACTTCTGGGTGGAGGTGTCCTCTGCCTTGAAGGCGTTGAGATAGGCTGGGTAAATTTAGGCCTAATCTTGTTTTGCCAGCTCTTAGACAGGCACTCCCTAAACCACAAACCTGCCTATATACACATTTGGGAGGAGCTAAACTAGAGTTTTGCAAAAACCCAAGTACAGAGTCACGGATTTTTGCAAAAAACCACTTTTAAGTCATTCTCTTAGAAGAAAACACAAATCATGGTTTTGCTGAGGTTAAGGGCCCAGGAGTTTTGTTCATCCTCTGCCCTTTGGGATCTCACCCTAACCACAAATGGTTACTTATTCAAATCCTTTCTGCACCTTTTCAGGTGCCATTTCAAACATGTAGGTCCTTAAACTAGGATGTGAAAAATAGGGATTGAACGTTTTTGGTTTCCTTTTGTTTTTTATTTTAACTCAAGGTCTGACTAGGTTGCCTGGAGTGGCCTGGAACTCCTGTGTTTGATGATCCTCCTGCTTCAGCCTCCAGATTTTTATGACGCACCACTGGCCCAGCTATCAAATGTTTTTAAACTACAAAGTAAGCTGCCAGACAAATGACTTAGGGAAGTTATTTAGCCTTTCCAAGGTGCAATTTCTCATTAAGGTGCAGGGTTAAACATCATTAAGTTTCTTTCCAATGAAAAGAAAATGGGATTTGTTTTCCAAAGACCTGATTTTTAGGTCTGGTTTTGCCACTTATTAGCTGTGGGATCTTGAGCAAATTATAGAATCTCTTTGAAACTTTGACTTCTGACTTGTAAAATGGGAATAACAATACCTCATAAATTATCTCAAGAACCATATAAACCAGGCCAGGCATGGTGACACACACCTGTAATCCTAGCACTTGGGCAGCTGAGGCAGGAGAACTGCTGCGAGTTTGAGGCCAGCATGGGCTACATAGTGAGTTCAAGGCCAAGTTCACAGCGAGATCCTGTCTCAAAGAAAAAAGAACCATATAAACCAGTATGTGGGATAGTTCTTTCTAATCGACTATAAAGTAAAGGGGGGATTTAGCTCAGTGGTTAGAGTGCTTGCCTAGTAAGCACAAGGCCCTGCGTTTGATCCCCGGCACCAAAAAAACCCCTAAAGTAATGAATGAAAGAATTGAGAAGTATTAGTTTTTATTTTTAACAGAAGCTGATCATGAAACAGAGTTTTGGTTTATATTTTTTATTTTTTTCAAAGTTCACAAGAAGGGGAAAAGTTTTAATATCCTTCCTCACCTTTATACCAACATGTACTTTATATATATAAATATATATATATATATATTTGAGACAGGTTCTCTCTATGTAGTTCAGACAGTCTTGAACTCTGTGACACCCAGGCAGACCTCAAACTTGAAGCGATCCTCCTGCCTCAGCTTCCTGAGTCCTGAGATTACAGGCATGCGCCACCACACCTGACTCAGACTTTTTTATTTTTTCTTTTTGGTTCAGGGAATCGAACTCAGGGCTTCGTGCATATGAAGTGCTGTACCACTGGGCTACATCTCCAGATCGATTTTTTTTTTTGAACCCCAAATGCAGCATGGTTGCTGAGTACTTGGGAGTAAATAGCCTGTAGTTGTAAGACGCAGATCAAAGGAGTTGATCATTTGCTGGTTTGGAGACAAAGTAGCTTCCAGGAACGTACAATGTGCCCAAGACAGTGCAAGTGCTGTACGTGGTCCCTCAGTTTGTTCCCACCGCAGCTTGGGAAGGGTGATCATCCCACTTCGCGGATGGGACAGTGGAGCCTCACAGAGCCTGGAGAAGTTGTTGGGCCTTAGAGCCAGGAACAGAGTCCGTGTTGTGACTGGACTTTCGCTCCGGGGAACTTTCTCTGACGTCAGGAACAGCCTCGTCATAGTTTTCATGGGCTGCTGGTTTAGTTTGTATCTTAAGGACCCTCAAGGAGCTGCTTAACTATTTATTCCTCTTCGCAATGGCCAGCGCCGGGCAGTTTAGCCTCAAAACTCTGGCCCTCCACCACGAAGGAATTTGGGGCATGCTTTCGTATGCCAACTCTGCTCCCGGTCTCCTGTTATCGCCCACCGTCATTTTCCTTTTGTCTCACGGTCCCACCCAGCCTTAGCTTGTTTTTTCTGGACACGTTGTGGGTGTGGTTGTGTGAGCCCCTGAGTCCTTTATCCCTTTGGCCGCCATCCTCGCCACGGCCGGCAGAGGGCGCCGGAGAACCGCGCCTGGGCCAGGCCTCGCGCCTTCCCGGGCAGGCGCCGCGCTCGCGTCCCGGCCTGCCGGCAGCCGCGAGGTGGGTCGTCGGGGACGTAGCGCGCCTCTATCAGCGACTCCCCGGCGGCCGCGGGCGGATCCCAGCACTTGCAGGGGTGGGGGGTGGCAATGCAGCGACTTCTCTGCCGGTCCTCTGCGGGGGCCCGGTTGTCAGCCCTCGGGCAGGGGTCCCTTCCTCGGCTACCTATCTTGGCCTTGGAACTGTGGCTGCTCCCTATAATAATACAGCTGCCAGTTCTGTATCCCCCTTTTTTGGGTGGTGGAGCACTGGGGATTCAACCCAAGGTCTTTGCACTGAGCTGCATCCCTGAATCGCCCAGACCGGGCTTCACCTTGCAATCCTCCTGCCTCAGCTTGCCAGAGTGCTGGGAATTCAGGCCTGTAACACAGGCCAGCCTGATCCTGTATTTTTGAATGTCCTTTCTTTCTCTTCCTAGCCAATCCCTTGTTACCCTGGTCCCTGTTATAATTAATAATTCTTTATATTGAACTTTACTTGTTTAAACTTCTTCGTGGTGCAGGTCTCCTGGTCGGACCCTGGAAGGTCTAGAGTTGCTCCCAAGAGGAGAGGAGAGATAGACCACAGAGGTGAGGCCGGGGAGGGGCTCTGGCTGTGACTCTGGCCTTGAATGCAGAGCTGATTGCCCTGCTAACAGGAAATGGGATGTCAGTGACAATGACGCGAGAGACCTCACAGTTAAGCTACCAGCCGGTGTGGGGACGCAGGCCTGTGATCCCAGCACTCAGGGAGGCTGAGGTAGGAGGAACGCTGAAAGTTTGAGGCCAGCCTGGACTATTTGGCAAGACCCTGTTTCTACAAACCAAAAAAAAAAAAAATTCACCCTGTTTTAGATCACATTTGATATACCTACCATACGCAATCATTGTGCAGGAGATCTTTGAATACCTGGAAATTCCTCAGGCATTTGCTGCGTGTGTGGGAGGGGAGCCGGTGCTGGGGATTGAACCCGGCTTTGCTCCTGCAGGGCGAACTCTGCACACAGAGCTCCACGTTGCCATATCTCCTCCGCCCAGGCTTTGAAATGCCCTTAGCACAGATAGGCGAGAGGTGCAGAATATCTTTATCGATGACAGTGCCCCGAGTGAGGATCAGCAGGACTTTGCCCCTCGGCCACCTTCCAGCAGAGCTCCGGTAGGACTGGACATCATCCTCATCCACACAGACCGGAGGCCCCGGCGTTGTCCAAGTGTGACCCTTGACAGGCGAAACTAGCGGCGATTCCCCGAGGGTAGATTTCTGCAGGGACTCGGCTGTCGTGACTGGCTCTTGGCCTTGGCAGATGGGGTGTTACAGAAGTGTGTGCGTGTGTGTGTGTGTGTGTGAATGTGTGCGCATGTGCGCACACATGTGCACAGGTGGGGCTTGGTCAGATGGGCAGCAGGGAGGCTGGTGGGAGGGTTCTGACTGCACCTCTGTGGCCCCAGGGTTAAACTGCTCGTGAGCCCTGGTTTCTTATTCTGGAAAATGAAGGTTAGAATTTCTATTTTGATCAGTTATATGTGAATTAGATGATTCAGTGTATAGAAAAATCTAGCATATAATAGGTGCCAAATAAATGTTACTTTGTGTAGCTCATTCGTTCTTTTTTCTTTCTTTTTCCTTTTTATTTTTTTTTTTTTGAGACAGGGTCTCACCATGTAGTGCAGGCTGGCCTTGAACATGTGGCGATCCTCCTGCCTCAGCCTCCTGAAAAGTCAGGAGTAACAGGCATGCACCACTATGTCCAGTCCTCCCCCCCAAAATATGATTCTTTTTTATGTAGTTTCCCGAGCAGGTCACAGCTGCTGGACTTCCTGAATAGCCTCGTGTTTGGGAATTGCTGCCTAATGTTTTCCTCCTTGCCTGGTGTGCTGGCAGGACCTCCCTGACGCCCTCCCTTTCCTCAGCTCTTCCTTTGAGCGGAGCCTCCGGCACCATCTGCCTGTGGCTGTGGCTGAAAAGTCAGCCTCTGAAGGGCCTTCCTGTGGGCTGTCTCCGTTAGCCTCGTAGGGCGGTGGCTGGGCCAGGCCAGGCTCCAGGCCAGTCTCTCTACAGTAATTTTTGCAGGTATACTGTATGCCTCTCGGCAGCTGGTTACATTCTCCTGCATCTCTGTATAGCTTTTCTGTTTTGTTTTTTAGGTTCTCCATCCTCAGGATCACCAACTGACAACCCAGGATTACACTATGGTCTCTGCCGAATTTCTGTAATTAGGTTTTTTTCAGTTGTTTCAATCTTTTTTTTTTTTTTTCTTTTTGAGGCAGAGTCTCACTATGCAGTAAAGGCCTCAAACTCATGCTGATCCTCCTGCCTCACCCTCCTGAGTGCTGGGGTCCATCTACTTCTTTTATTTTCTGAATTCACTAAAATCATGTGAATTATGTTCTCTGTGCTCATCAGTTTATCACCGTGTTGGTTTTCTTCCTTGTTTCTCATTAATTGCTTTCAAGTGGTGGTGTTTTGTGCTCCTCTGCTTTCTTAGTTTTTCCTGTTGGGGTTTTTGGCTATGCTGGGCGTGAACCCAGGCTCTTGTGCACACTAGGCACATGCTCTACCATTTGGCTGTGTCACTGGCCTGCTTTTTAAATTTTTTTATTTTGAGATAAGTCCTTACTAAATTGCCTGGGCCTCAAACTTGTGATCCTCTTGCCTCGGCCTCTGGAGTAGCTGGTGTTACAGGTATGCACCACCATGCTCAATGTCCTGAGCTCTTTAATCTCCCTTTTCATCTCATTCCACATGTCTTTCTCTTGTCTCTGCAGCCTTATTTCCTTATTTACCTAGAGTACAAGAGTTCTCTGGGGCATTTTCTTCCACTTTGGGGCTATATTTTCTTCCCAACAGCACTGTAAACCCTGCATCTCTGTAATTGTTCCCCTCCTCCCTCTACACCAGCTTCCCTATCCATATACAGCAACCACCACCAGCAGACCACTTCCTTTGGCCCACACCAATCTCACACTCTCTCTTTCTCTCTTTTTTTTTGAGATAGGATCTCACTGTGTAGTCCAGGCTGGCCTTGAACTCACTATGTAGCCTAGGTTAGCCTCAAACTCAAGGTGATCCTCCTGCCTCAGCCTCCCAAGTGCTGAGATTACAGGCATGAGCCACCACATCCAGTCAACTCACACCAATCTCTTGTTTGTTTTTTTGTGGCGGGGATTGAACTCGGGGCCTTGGACTTAGTGGGTAAGCACTCTAACCACTGAGCTAAATTCCCAGCTCACACCAATCTCTTGAATTCAGTTTAAATCTTGACTCATTCCTGGACGTTCCCCCTGCATTTTTAATAAGCATCTCGAAGTTAAAATGCCCTCTATGAAACTCTTGATTTCTGTCCTCAGACTCCCAGTCATCTTTCCCTCCATCCGCCTTCCCCATCACAGTCCAGGGTGCCTAGATCCCCCTCTTACGCTCTTGTGGTTGCAGTCTCCGCCTCCCCATTTCCGGTCCCCAACGGAGGTGTCCCGAGATTCTGCACCTCTCACCTCTCTACTCCAGGGCTGCACCTTCCCGGGATCTCAGGAACTCCTAGCTGGCCTCTTTCTACCGTTGCCCCTGCCCAAGTTGTTGATTCTTCTACCCAGGATCCTGGCATGGTGGTTTAAAACAGGGCTTCAAATGCTTTGACAGTTCACTTGTCATGAGTGGAGTCATTCTGCACAGCAGAGGAAATGACTAATAGACTCAGAAACAGCGTACGCCTTGGGGAAGGTTTTGCTAGCTCCTCCTCAGACAGAGGACTAAATAGAAAGGACTCAGAATAAGTAGACCCCTCAAAAGAGCCAGTCAAGAAATGGGCAACTGAAATGAAAAGACACTTCTTGGAAGAAGTACAAATGGCCAATAAAGCTGGGTGTGGTGGCACATACTTGTAATCCCAGTGCTAGGGAGGCTGAGGCAGGAGGATTGCTACAAGTTTGAGGCCAACCTGGGATACATAGCGAGACCCTGTCTCAAAAAAAAAAAAAACGCCAATAAATACATGAAAAAAGTTCTACATCTTTGGCCATTAGATACAAATTAAAACAACACTGAGATTCCATCTTACCCCAGAAAGAACGATTATCATCAAGAAATCACTCAATAACAGTTACTGGTGAGGCTGCACAGGGAAAGGAAACATTTTACATTGTTGGTGGGAATGTAAACTAGTACAGCCACTGTGGAAATTGATATGCAGATTCCTCAAAAAACTGAAACTAGAAATTCCATCCTGAGGCTGGGGATTTAGCTCAGTGGTTAGAAAGCTTGCCTTGCAAGCACAAGGCCCTGAGTTCGATCCCCAGCACACACACACACAAATTCTCAGAAATTCCATCCAACCAGCTGTGACCCTCCTAGTATTTTAACAAAAGAGTTAAACACATCATATTGCAGTGATCTATGCATACACATGTTTCTAGCAGCATAATTTACAATACCTAAATCTTGGTAGCACCCTATATGTTCATCAAGAGATGAATGGATAAATAAAAATGCATTTACACACAATGGAGTTCTACTGTGCCATAAAGAGGATAAACCTCACTAATTTTAGGAAAATCCATGCAATCTGAGACCCTAATGCTAAGTGAAATGAATCAGACACACAAGCTTAAATAGTACAAATCCAAAGTATGAATAATCTAAAGAGCAAAATAAAAGACGATAGGAAAGAGGGAGGTTGACCTTTTGCAGATGAGAAGGGGATCTAGGAATGGAGGAAAAGAGGAGGGAGAGGAGGGGAAGGTGAAGTAAAAAGGATTAAAATGCGATGTGTACACATACCAACTGCCCAGGATGAATATATTCATTAAACCAGGTGTGGTGGGGCACTCCTGTTATCCCAGCACTCCGGAGACTGAGGCAGGAGGATCGCCGTGAGTTTGAGGCCAGTCTGGAGTACATAGTGAGTTCAAGGCCAGCCTAAACTACAAGACACTTTGTTTCAAAAAAAGAAAAAAATTTGTGTGCGGATTAATTATTTATTTAATTGTAAATCCTTTTGCCCAACTCACACCAAACTGGCAGTGAAGCCCACGCAGCAGGAGCCTTACCCGTCCATTTTCAGAGCCTGACAGGAGCGGGCACATAGGAGGCACACACACAGTGAATGGCTTTAGGACAAGAGGGCATAGGGTGGGAGGCTTTGTCATTTGATACCTTTGAGTGTAACCTGCGCCTAGCAGTGAAACTTCCATTTGGTCAGTTTACAAAGCGGGAAATGGCTCCCCAGCTCACTTAAAGAGAGGGATCTCTTGTTGGCTGCCAGCACCACTTTCATTTATTCATGGATTCATCGTTGGTTCACTGAGTACAAAATCCTTCTTCCTAAAGGTGGGACTGTATGGCAGTGAGCACCGAACCCATAAAGTAGCCTTAGGGTGCGATGAGTCTGTGAATAACAGAGGGGTGGAATGGCTAGGAAAGGCTACTCTGAGGAGGCGATCTGAGCCCAAAACTGCACCAGGTGGAAGGCAGAGCCATGAGAAGACTCAGGAGTCCTATGCCAGAGGGGGAAGAAGCACAACAGGGATCTGGCTGGTGTGTGTGTGTGTGTGTGTGTGTGTGTGTGTGTGTGTGTGTGTGAGAGAGAGAGATGTGGTGATCCTCCTGCCTCAGCCTCCTGAGTGCTGGGATTACAGGTGTGTGCTGATTTTTGTTTCAAGGGAAATTGTTTGTTGAGACACTGGACTCAGAGGGGCAAGAGTGAAGAACTGGAGGGGGATAACCACTTCAGTGTCCTTGGGTCACCCCAACACAAGGGTGAAATGGGGCCTCTCAGTACTGAGAGCCGAGTTCTGGTACTTAGCCCAGCACTCCGGGTCTGGGGTGGCTCTGGGAGGGTGTCATCACATTAAGGAGGCTTCTCAGGAAAGTGTTGGCTCCTTAAAACCAAGGTCTTCATTCATTTCTTTGATGGGGACACAGTGACCTGCCTGTCCTCATTCACTGGCTCCACCCAGTTCCAAATGGAGTAGAGTGAATCTTGTGTGTGTACGTTTGTGTGTGTGTGTGGTAGTAGGGATTGAACCCAGGGCCTTTGCACTGAGCTACATTCCCAAGTCTTTATAAATTTTTTATTTTGAGGCAGAGTGTTACTAAAATGCTGAGTTGCCCAGGCTGAGTTTTAACTTGTGATCCGCCTGCCTCGGGGTCCTAGAGCTCTAGGATTTACAGGCAATGCCGCCAAGCCCCACTGACACATGCGCCCTTTAAAAAGTCCCTACTTGCTGGGGATTTAGCTCAGTGGTTAAGAGTGCTTGCCTTGCAAGCACAGTCCCTACTTGGCATGTGAATTATTTTTTTTCTCCAAAAATTTCAACATCAACTATCTATTCTGTCACCGAGTGAAGCCAACATTTTCTATGTAGGAGTCATTTTTAAGTGGTTGCATTATGGAAAGGTAGGAGAGGGTGCCATCATGGCTGTGCCCGCCATAAGCCACTCCCTCAGGCCCTTTCGCCCCCAGAATGCTCGTCAGGGGCACAGGGTCCTGGAGACCACCATATGGAATGTCCACGAGGCATCGTTCTTGGTTTCACGGGGTTTGCCTACTTTGATCTAGTTTCTTTACTCATTAAATTCATGAAACGTGTATGTGGAGGGCTTCCAAGTACTGAACCAACTCGGACACAAAGAGGGTATTGGATTCTTGGGGGAGGGGTTGTTGGGGATGGAACCAGGGTGTCACACATGTTTCTCTCCCTGTACTATGAAATTGAACCCAGGGCCTCCACGCTGAGCTACATCTTCAGCCTTTGTTATTTTTTCATTTTGAGGCGGTCCCATTAGGTCACTAAGGTGCCCAGGCTGGGCTTGAATTTATGGTCCTCCTGCCTCAGCCTCCCAGAGTGCTGTGATTACAGTTGTTTGTACTATCACACCCGGCTTGTTTAAGCATTTAAGGTACTATATAATCAAGAAAGCACACACATGTTTTTAAAAAGCAAAATACATTTTTTTAAAAGCAAAAAGCAAAAAAAATACTTAGGTATCTTTTTTATTAACTTTAATCGATATCAACTCACTTCGGCTTCATCAGGCCACAGTTAAATGATGTCTTGTATGTCACTGGGCGTTCTTAGACCCTGAAGCTATTGCTAATGTATTTTGCTGTAGCTAGAAGTGGGAAATAATCTTGCATTTCCACTTAGTTGAAGTTGCTCCCTGGGATGTGTAGGCGGACACCATTCTGGGTCACTGGAACAAGGGCCTCCCTGGCTGCCCTGCAGTGAATGTTTGCATCCTCTGATTTTAATGTGTCCTAGTTTCACAGGGAAAGTGGCAGAGGTGGAGGGAGCAGACTGGACCATAATTAAATACTCTGAGCATGTGTGTAGGCATATGAGAAGCCAAACTAGGACCTGGAATACTTTCCTTGTTTTTCTTTCTTTTTATTTTTTGTTTTTTTGTTTGTTTGTTTGTTTTTTGGTGCTGGGGATCAAACTCAGGGCCTTGTGCTTGTGAGGCAGACACTCTGACCACTGAGCTAAATCCCCAGCCCAATTCTTTTTTCTTTCTTTCTTTCTTTCGTTTTGAGACAAGGTCTTGCTATGTAGTTCAGGCTGACCTTGAACTCACTATGTAGCCCAGGCTGGTCTCAAATGCAAGGTGATCCTCCTGCTTCATCCTCCCAAGTCCTGGTATTACAGGTGTGCGCCACCAGGCTTGGAATGCTTTTTTTTTTAATGTACTTATTCACTACTTTTTATGTTTATTTTTATTTATTTTTTTGGTGCTGGGGATTGAACTCAGGGCCTTGTGCTTTCTCGGCAAGTACTCTAACTACTGAGCTAAATCCCCAGCCCTTTTTATGTTATTTTCTGATGTCTTCTTTGATCTCCTTTTTTAGAGTACTGTGTTTTGTTACAGAGACCTTTCACTTTCTTAGTGTCTTAGTTACTTTTCTTGTTGCTGAGACAAAATACACAATACCCAACATCAAAGGAGGAAAAGTTTATTTGACTTACAGTTTGTGGAGGTTTCAGTCCATAGTTGGCTGGCTCCAAGGCAGGGTAGCATGGCAGAGGGGAAACAGTCCATGGCAGGGCAGACAGGACGCAGCAAGCAGCAAGTCTGCCTTTTCCTTTTATACCATCCAGGCTATGTGCCTTTTGATAGGTGCTGCCCGTACCCAAGGCAGGGTACCCTTAATCCCAGCGTCACACACTCTAGATCAGCCACCTCTGAAAAGCCTCACCTATGACCACCTGAGGCTTTGGGAGGATATCTAGATGCAAACCATAACACTTAGGTTAAATCCCAAATATTTGATTTTTCTCAAGGAGGCTGTTGTGATTGACATTGTTTCCCTAATTTCTTTCTCATTGGATTCCCAATGCATGTTACAGGACACTATTGATTTTCTTGTGTTGATTTTGCATCCTACCACAATGCTAAATTTATGTATTAGTTCTAGGAGTCTTTTGGTGGAACTCTGTGGGTCGTGGGTTGTGATATCTGGGAACAATCATGGTTTGAACTCTTCCTAGCGTGTTTCCCTGAAAATAAGACCTAGATGGAAAACAATCAGCCTGGAAAACTACAGATCAAAAATGCCTGCCTTACAGAGCAGCCGCCAAGCAAGAGAACAGTGCTGCAGTCCAGGGCTCCCTGCAGTTGCGTGGGCCTGGGGTCCCACTGCTTGCCCACAGTTCGGGTGTCTCGAGCTCTCTGTGGGGTCAAACTGCCCTTGCTGGCACCCACAATGGCAGTGGGGAGGGTGCACAGGGACACAGGGCTCCCCAGGATTTGGAGACAGGGCGGCTGTGGCGGGCTGCTGGTCCTCCCTCCTGCTTTCTCCCCGGGGCACGCAGTGGCAGTCGGGGCTCTGGGACCCCGTGTGCATCGTCTCCCACGCGGGGCTCCACTTTCCCGGAAGTCAGAGCCGCACCTGCCCCCCCCTTGGGGATTTCCCTCCTTGCTTAATTCTTCCTTCTCACCCTTTTATTTTCCTCTCCCATCTGCCCCCTTTTTATATTCTGGAAACCACAGAGAATAAATATTGATTTTGTTTCTAAGGGCAATTTTTCAATAGAGGAGAGTCCAATACACACTACCTCTGATAAAAATCACCACTCCACTTGTGAAATGTCTTTTTTTACCCTCCATTTCCCCCTTTTCCTTATTGCTTAGTCTCGAATTTCACTGAATGTTCCTGATACAACTTTTCACCTTTGACTCTTTTTTGCCTTCCCAGGGGACTGCCCTGCATTTCCTCCTTTCTTTTCTGTTGGGAACTAAACATTAAATTTCATCCGCACTGAGTGAAAACATACAGACAAGCAGACAAGCCAGGTGTGGTGGTGCAGGCCTGTAATCCCAGCATTCCGGGAGGCCGAGACAGGAGAATTGCAGGTTCAAGCCCATCCCAGTTTAGCAATTTAGCAAAATTTCATCTCAAAATTTAAAAAATAAAAATAACAAAAAGGGCTGGGGATGTAGCTCAGTGCAAATGCCCCTGGGTTCAATCCAAAGTATTGGAAAAAAAAAGGAAAAAAAAGAGTAGATGAATTATTTTAGTTTCAGTCTCCACTCGAATAACCTTTTCGTTTGTCACTTTCCCTTCTGCTTCCTGCCAGTTGGCCAGCGGAGCAGTCTTCAGCAAGAGGGTAACCCGTCAAGGCTCTCTGGTTTGAACTCCTTCCTTTTACTCCATGAGCAATTTTGATCGGTCATGCGTGATAGTACACACCTGTAATCCCAGCACTCAGGAGGCTGAGACAGGAGGATCATTGCAAGTTTGAGGCCTGCCCAGGCTACATAGTGACACCCTGTCTCAAAAAAACAAAATTTTGCCTCAACTTGATGAGTCTACTCTGTATTCGCAACATGTGAGAAGTAGATGTTCTTTTCTGCTGCCTCTAGCTTCTGAGGAAGGAGTCCAGAGAGGGCGAACCCATCCCGGCCTTTGGCCTACCTGGATGGCGCACAGAAGGGCCTGAGTCTTGCGGTTCCGGAGTCAGCATAGGCTGGCACAAACCCAAGTTGAGAAACGCGGCTCGCTGAAAGGGGTGAGAAGGCAAAGGACTAACCAGTTGTCCTCAGAGGCGGAGAAGTTTCCGTGTCCCCTGTTGGGCACAGCCAGGGCTGGTCCTGGGGGAGGCCACTCAGCTTGGTGGGCGACTTCGTCTCTGGTACCAATCTTTCTCTTTTCCATCCAGGGATGAAGGGGAGCAGCGGCACACTCTTGTCCCTGCTGCTTGGGAGACTGAGGCAGGAAGAGGACTTGCGCCCAGGATTTCAGTGCCAGCCTGAGCAATAGAGTGAGACTCTGTCTCAAAAATAAAAAATAAAATGAAAAGGGAATGAGGTCACATGTTCCCTAAGATCATTTCAGTTTAGCCACTCTATGAGCTGAGCAATGAGCTTTGTCTCCCCACAACTAGGTGTCCAAACAGTACCCTCTCCTCCAGAGAGGGTTCTGATAGCCCTGTAATCTTTTTTTTTTTTTTCAAATTTTTTTGCTTGTGTTGTTTTGAAACAGGGTCTTGCTGTATAGTTTAGGCTGGCCTTGAACTCACCATGTAGCTCAGGCTGGCCTCAAACTCATGGTGATCCTCCTGCCTCAGCCTCCTGCGTGCTGAGATTCCAGGTACACACCACCATGCCGGGCTTCCTGTATTGCTTTATGTTAATTTTAATTACCTTCATCTGCATATCTTTAGAATATTATCTTTCCTCTTTTGAGGCCAGAATTGCTTTTCATAAACTCTGGTTTGAGCCAGGCTTGTGAGTAAAGGTAGTGTCCAAGCCTGACACCACAACTTCGGGGAGAGCCAGTTCCGGCACACGCTGAAATGCTCAGTGGGGGTCACCGGCCGCAGGTCACTCTTCTGCCAGATTCAGAATTGCAGATGGGATGGTATCTGGGGCAGCAAGGGAGCAAAGCGCTAAGACTTCCCTTTCTTTCTGTTTATTTGCTTGGAAGGGAATTTTGGGAATTTTCAGCCATGACTCTATGCATGGTTTGGGTTGTACATGTCCATGACCTTTGGATGGTTGGGGACTTGGAGGGAATGCGATTGGAAAATTGGTGACAAAAATGCTTAGGGAAGAGCTGTGTGGACAGACCTTTCCAAATGGGAAAAGGATATTTGTGTCTGATGTCAGTGCTCCCCAAGGGGAGACCTCAGCAGAAGAGGACTTTAATAATCACATGGATAGGATGGTCTGTTGATAGCAGTCAACCTCTTTCCTCAGCCATCCTTGTCATTGCCCAATGGGCTCATAAACAAAGTGGCCACAGTGGCAGGGATAAAGGTTGCGCATGGGCTCGGCAACGTGGACTCTACTCCCCAAGGCTGGCCTGGCTACAGCCACTGCTGAGGGCTCCGTCTGCCAGCAGCAGAGACCAACGCTGAGTCCCCACTATGGCACCATTCCTTGGGGTGACCAGCCAGCAACTTGTTGGCAGGTTGAGTATGGTGGATAGTTTCCATTATGGAAGGGGCCGTGCTTTGTCCTTACTGGGACAGGCACTTTGCGTATGGATTTGTGTTCCCTGTGTGTAATGCTTCTGCCAAAACTACCATCTTCGTATCCCACGCAGCATTGCTGTGGACCGAGGAATCCCCTTCACACCCAAAGAAGAGAGGTGCTGGGCTCGAGCTCATGACACTTACTGGTCTTACCATGTTCCCCCCACCCAGGAGCAGCTGGGTTGATACTGCAGCAGAATGGGCTTTTGAAGATGCAATTACAACGCCAGCCAGGTTGCAATATTTTGCAGGGCTGGTGCAAGGTTCTGCAGAAGGCTGTACATGTCCTAAATAAACTTCCGGTACAAGGCACTGTTTCTCCCATAGCCACCATTCATGGGTCCAGATAGCAAACAGCGGAAATAGGAATGGTACCACACACCGCTAGCCTTAGCGACCCACTAGCCCAATTTTATTGCCTTTTCCATGACTTTATGCTTTGCTGGTCTGGAAGTCTTACTTCTAGAATGAGGGAAGGCGTCTACCTGGAGGCACAATGATTCCATCGAACTGAGAATGAAGACTTCTCCTTGGCCACTTGGCGTTTCACGATCTGTGTCAAAAAGCTCAGAAAGGAGTTATGGTGCGGGCGGGTGTGACTGATTGTTCCAGTATACCGAGAGGAAACTGGACTATTTCTCCACCATGGAAGAAAGCAAGAGTATGTCTGGACTGCAGAGTGTCTGCTGGTATTACTGCGCCTCGCTCCTAAGGTCAAAGAAGCTGCAACAGCCCAATAAGGCAGAATGAAAGTGGCCCGGACCCTTCAAGAAGGTGTGGGTTGCCCTGTAGGTAGAGAACCGAGACCTACTGAGCTGCTCCTGGGGGCCGAGGACTCCAGACAGGATAGTAGACGATGGTTATAAGTACTAGCTACGACCATGTGACCAGCTACAGCAATGAGCACTGTAATTGTAGTGAGTATTTTCATCCTATTTTGTTAAGAATATGTTTGTGCATATATCCATTTATATTAAGCAGATCTTTGCTTTCTTGTCTGTTATATAACATAATATTGGTTGATTTAACATCAGTAGGTAATAAGTATTATTATATCTACATTATAGCATTTAAGTTATGCGATATCCAAAAGGAGGATAACACCCTGGCTTCTTCTTTTTTTTTTTACTTTGGCTTCTATCCTGTGGAGGGAATTAGTATGTCTTCTGTTGTTTGCAGAGTGGTTGTATCACGTTAGGTGAAATTGTGAACTCATTATCGTCTTTGGAGATTAGGTATGATTTAAGGAGAGGCTTTAGGATGTCAAGTTGACAAGCATGGACTTGTGATGGTTAATCTTGAGACGCCTCAGAAATCAGAATAAAGCACACTTCTGGGTGCATCTGTGTGGATCATGGGGGCGTGGCCTTTGGGACTGTATCCAGCCCCGGCCCCTTTCCTCTGACTCTTCTCTTGCTCTCTGCTTCCCGGATGTCATGAGGTGAGCTGATGTCCTCCACCATGCCCTTCCTCCATGAATTCCTGCCTTGGGGCCAGCTGACTATGGAGTGAAACTTCTGGAACCATAAGCCAAAATAAACCTCTCCTCTTGTAAGTTGCAGGCGTGGCTGGGGATTTAGCTCAGCAGTTAGAGTGCTTGCCTTGCAAGCACAAGGCCCTGAGTTTGACCCCTGGCGTCGGGGGGAAAAAAAAAAAGAAAAATTATAAGAAATATCAAGTAAGTTGCAGGTGTGAGGGGTTTTCTTGTTCCAGCAGCAGAAATCTGACCAACACACAGTGTGTCCCCACTGTTCTAGTCTCAGCCACTGTCTGATCTCTAACATGTGGGAGGTGCTGAGGCCACCAAGTTGTTCCTGAGCTCCCAACCGTCAGAACCTATGACAGATGTACAGTGATTGCTGCTGTTTTAAGTCACTGGCTTTCAGGATTTGTAGATAAGTAACAAATGACTTGCCCAGGGTTCCAAGTGGTGGAGCTGAGACTTGAACTGTTGATTTGGTGAACCATGAGACAACACCTAACTACATGAAGACACTTCTTTTGGGGATGATTTCCACTATACCTGGTGTCTGAGTCAATTATGTGCTACTGTAACAAAATATCTGCTGCTGGGTAATCGATAAAGAGCAGAAATTTCCACCACTGTGGAGGCTGGGATGTTCAGGACAAGAGTGCCCTGAATTCGGCTGTC
The DNA here is from genome assembly GCA_004026905.1 of Hystrix cristata. Taxonomy (NCBI): domain Eukaryota; kingdom Metazoa; phylum Chordata; class Mammalia; order Rodentia; family Hystricidae; genus Hystrix; species Hystrix cristata. Next base: position 4,689 of record PVJO010016008.1, on the reverse strand, counting down.
TGGTGAGTGTGGGTTTCTGCTTCCAAGATGGCGCTTTGGTGTGTCCTCTCCTGGTGTGACAACCCTGTGTCCTCACATGGTGTGAGGGAAGGAAGGAGGGAAAAGGGCCAACTCTCTCTGGCAGGCCCTTTATAGTGGCATTAACCTACCTAAACACCTCCCCAAAGGCCCCCCGTCCCAACACTGCACTGGGGATTAAGTCTCTAACACATCTTTTTTTAGAGATATATTCTGACCGTGGCACCTAAAAGAGGGGAACCGTTTATTGATTACTGAATTATAACTGAGTTATTATTTTAATGTGGCCATGTTTGTAACTAGCATATAATGAGGTCTGGGATATTTAAATTACAAAGGAAAGCCAGACTTTGTCTTTTAAAAAATGTCTAACTTCTTTCTGATATATGAATGACAAGTCAAAAGTGCTTCTTAGGGGCTGGGGATTTAGCTCAGTGGTCAGAGTGTTTGCCTTGCAAGCACAAGGTCCTGAGTTTGATCCCCAGCACCAAAAAGACCAAAAACCAAAAAAGAAAAAGTGCCTCTCAAAGATTCACTCTGGGGGAAAAGGAGCTGATTAAAATGAAGATTTGAAGCTGGGCAAGGTGGTGTATGCTTGTAATCTCAGCTACTCTAGAGGCTGAGACAGGAGGATCTCAAGTTCCAGATCAGTCTGGGCAACATACTGAGACCATGTCTCAAAAAAAAAAAAAAAAAAGATTCAGTTCTCATCATAAGGATCATCTAGAGGGCTTTGCTAAAAATACATATTCCTAGGCATCTACTCTGGTTAGAATCAGGCAGTAAGCCCAGGAATCTGCCTTTTAAATTCGTTGTTAAATGTTCAAAATAACGACACAGATTTGTATATTTCATGGAGTTCCTGGAATGTAGATCTGTTAAATTTTGGATCATATTTTCCCAATATGATAATTTAAATTTTCAAATAGCAGTTTATTTTAAGCCATTGCTTCTGGAAGAATTTAATCTCCTCCAGGGCTGCACTTCTTTCCACCCACAGAGATAAGGATTAAGGTAACAATAATTAGTATTTATTGAACGCGTCTGTGTGCAGTGCACCATGTATTTAATCCTCCTTAAACTCCCAAGGCAAGAACTCCTGCCGTCCCAGTTTGTGTCTGAAGATGCCAATGCAGAGGGAGGTGAAGGATTTTGAGAGACACACACACCTAAGGAAACATGGAGTGGGGATTCCAACTGGTGCCCTTAATCAGTCAATGCCACCTCTCTGTGCTTACTCCAGACCAATTCCACTGATGCTCAGAAATTGCCCTCATTCAATGTTTCTGTGAATGTGTTTCTTACATAAGAAGTGATTTTCCTTGTACTGTGCAGAATCCTTGAAAATGTCGAGACAAACCTGGTTTCAAAGGTATTTGCTATCTCATCAAGACTAATTAAATGCGAAGAACAACAACTAAATTGGAAAACAAGGTAAGGCCTTGTGTTCCCAAGTGTTTATTCTTGGGCTTCCTGTGGACTTGTTGAGTTACCTGGCATATCTTGGGAATTCTCTAGGAAGTTTTAAAATAAACAAAATGCCAAACACCCATAGGGGTTCCATTTGAGAATAACTGCTTTTAACACACGGTCCCACCAGGAATTTGCCATCTCAGCGGGAGTTTATTTATTACATCCTTTATGTTCAGTGGAAAGCATGGTTGCCCATTAGCTCAAATGTGTTCTTGTTCCACGGGGTGAAGAAAATGTGTGCGAGAAAAGGAAGGGTGTGGTGCGCAGGTAAAGTCAGGCGTGGCTGGTATTCCGTTTTTCTGCTTCCTGGAGTGGACCTTGGCAAAGTAACTCAGCTCTTTATGAGCTGCAGATGAGCCTCCCGGGAGAATGTCTGAAATCCGTCGGGGAGGGAAACCCTTAAAGTCGGGTTTGGTGTGGTTGCACAGGAGACTGGTATTCAGGGAGTGCCAGAGAATGTAGACATTTAGTTTAGCAAAAAAAAGATGAAAAATTGATCTAAGAACAACCATTAAGATCAGGGAAATCCCCAACATGTCTCCTGCTGGCTCAGTGGGGAGAAGAGTCAGGCAGAGCAGGTCTCCAGAGAGATGGCAGTTTGCCGAGTGAGAAAGAGAGAGCTAGAAGGAAGGAGGGTATTCTAATTACTCTTGTCTCATAAAGTATAATCCCATGGCTTTAGAGACAAAGCAAATATCTTATTTCTTTTTAGGTTCTGGGAGCCGATCCGATTCAGGAGGTGGTTTTCATGGGGAGCGTCTTATGCCATCATGTTGTGGCCGAGGCCCAAGCCGAGGCTGTTCACCGGCGGGTCTCAGTGCAGCCTCTTTGTGCAGTCGAGGTCTCTCCAGCATGGTGGCTGGATGCAAAGAGCAAGTGTCCACAGAAGGCCATGGAGAGACAGTGCCACTGTTTATGTACACAGCATTGCTTCTGCCAGCCACAGCCCCTCTCAGATTCAAGAGAAGGGAATGCAGACCCAGGGCTAAATCACACTGAGGAAGAGCCCATGGAATGGGAGATCTTGCAGCCAAGATTTAGAAAATTCAGAGCCGGGCCTGACGATGCATGCCTGTAGATCCCAGCACTTGAGAGGCTGAGGCAGGAGGATCACGGTGAGTTCAAGACCAGTTTGGGCTACATAGTGAGTTCAAGGCCAGCCTGAACTACGTAGCAAGACCCTGTCTCAAAAAAAAAAAAAAAAAGAGAGAGAGAGAAAAGAAAAGAAAATTCAGTTTGCTGCAGGGGATGAGTACATAGAGAATACTGAAGTTTAAGATTTCAAAAATCTAGTCATTCAAGAGGGACAATGCCCATTCCTGTGGATGACTTTAGTAGAGTAGAAAGGTCATCAGTTGAAAAAGATGAGGGAATTTCATGGTCATCCACATGGACACTGATATCTCAAGAAAGCAGGAGAATTTAAGAGATGGGTGGTGATGGCGGAGAAGGCAGAACACCATTTTAAAGCTTTTGTCTTTTTTCCCCAGGCTGCTGAAAAAATTAAGCTGTCCTTTCTCTCCCTGCTTCCTGCTCTCCATGACCTGAGCAGCTGTCCTCCGCCAGGCCCCTCTGCTGTGTTGTTCATGCCTTGGAGCCAGCCATTCATGAGCTATGGTCATGAGCCCAAATCACCCTCTCCTCCTTTAAGTTGTGGGCATCAGCTGTTGTGTCTCCTGAGGAGAAAATGGCTAAGACAGCCAGCTTTACTGTCTGCCACAGAGAGGCTCTTCCTATATGGTGACCAGGCCCGTTCCCTGGGAGCCCCAGCAGGGACGGCCTCTCCTGGCACCCCCTGGAACACGAGCTGTGTGAGGCAGGGCTCATCCATCTGACCCCTGAAACTGTGCTTGGCGCAGAGTAGATGCCCAGTAAGTATTTGTGGAATAAGTAAATGAATTAGCCTCCTTTATTTTTCTTCCTGTGGATCTGTGGAGCACACTAGGCAAGCGCTGTACCACCAAGCTGTAACCCAAGCCTGGCCCTGGCTTTGCCACCCTTCCCTGCTTCTGGAGGTGGCACCTGCTTGTTCCTTGGCAGGACCTAACCTGCGGGTCTCTGAGGGCTGCCACCCCAACAGTCCTCTCTCCAGCTACAGTGACCCTCACTGGCCAGTCTATCAGAGTTCCTTACCAGTACTTTTTAACACTGGAATTAAGGGATGTATTGAAAGACGGCATTTTAACAAATTTAGTTTAGCTCCAGTTGGTTTGTGCTAGCTTTTTGTTGCCATGACAAAATACCTGAGATAATCAGCTTAAAGGAGAAAAGATTTAAAAAAAAACATTTTTGGTTTTTTTTGAGACAGGGTCTCACTGTGTAGTTCAGGCTGGATTTGAACTCACAGTGATTCCCCTGCCTCAGCCTCCAGAGTGCTGAGATTACAGGCGTGTACCACCACGCCTGGCTTCCAGTGATTCTTACCAGGCGCTTGTTGTCCTGAACAAAGACTTGGGCAAGACATTTTCCAAAAGTAGCGAGGTTTTACATTCATTAAAGGTAGGAAAAGAAATACGTTCTGCAGAGTGAGAGTGGGCCCCTGAGAAAGACAGAGCCCTGTGGGCACAAGGTTATCGGCCAAAATCTTCTGTACCTCCCATTCCTCATGCTGAGGTCAAATCGAAGTCATCCGACCTCACTGCACCAGAATTGAAGGTAGCACCTTCTGATTAGTGCCAGGTGCAGGGCTTGAGCACATGCGTCCTGGATCTCTGTTGACAGGTCACACCACCTTGCCCAGTCGGCTGGCCAGGCCCTAATCTCCTGCTTCAGTTTCACTACTGCCCAGTAACACCGAAGGCTTACAACTGAGCCTTTAGTGTACAGGCCTTTGGAGGGACATTTAAGATCCAAGCCATAGCATGGTTTTTATTAGTGATTCATGAATTGAGCAGGATCTCATCTAAAGATTTAGATAAGGTACTGTACTGAGAATGGCTGGACAGCTGGTTTTTATGAGGTAGCCTGAGCAGGAACAAGAAAAGGGCATAATACAAAAAGCATATTGGACATTATGTATACAATGTACCAATACATGTTCTTGGTAAAAATAATAAAAAATTTAAAAAAAAAAGCATATTGGTATATAGGCATCTTTCTTTCTTTCTTGAGACAAGGTCTCGCTATGTACTTGAGGCTTGCTTTGAACTCACTGTAGTCCAGGCTGGCCTGGAAATCATGGTGAGCTTCCTGAGCCCT